>JAAAKQ030467596.1:0-24062 GCA_010016005.3 Zanna intricata | reverse complement strand
CTACCGTAAGGTATTACTTCAGAGGATGAATGAGAATGATGTGTATGAATGCGAATGAAGTGTAGTCTTGTATAATCGAGTATTTTGTGGAACGAGTTATCGTTTCCTATCAAGAGGCGCCATATATATTTGAAAAGTAGGATTCCACACGATGTCTGGTAGTTCCCCTGTGTTTATTCCTCATTTCAACGACCCACACCGTTCAGTATTTTAAGTACGCTGTGAGGATAAACGAAGTGGTACCGATCTGACTCAAAGTATAATGGCGAATCATTATACTTCCAATGATCGGTTTCGTACGCACCCCAGGATCCGAATACAATATGCTTCCGTCATTAATGTTGTCTTTGATAACATTAAATAGAATCTGAATCGATTTGTCAGCAATTTTCATAACACTAGCCGTTTTCACAGCAAATGTCGTGGAAAAACTTACTGTGTGGACAGACCTGACCGGTATGATTTTTGCGCATCAATTTCGATGACCTACAATTTTACCTTGCCAGTGCTGTTCATTATAATCTAAATACACTTCTGAAATGAAATTATTCCAGTCGACAATCGTAATCGGAACCATATTCGATTCAGCAATAACAATTCAACATCCAACCATGTAGAAAACGTTTGAGGATCATGAAGCTGAGGTCCGTGACCGAGGTCCTTACTGCAGTCACTTAAGTAAAGTGACTTTCGACAGAAAATACGTTTGTACAAAACCATACAATACTGTTAGTTTTGTAAAGACGCATAGCGGGACTTCATTCCTGGCAGAATTCCAGGAATCAATAGCAAAGTGTTAGTTAGTCGGCAAATTTAAAAAATTTATATTAAACGTCTTTAGCGAACTTAAACTGCTTTCGCGATAAACGCACAGAAGCAATTCTAGGTAACCGGCTGCAATTCGTTAAATACAGACACAGAGTTGAATTTACATATTCGTGATAAGGAAATCTACTTTTTATCTTTTACTTTCCATTCGATGCAATTCATAACAAAATGCCGGCCTCCGTGGCTGAGTGGTAGCGTCTTAGCCTTTCATCCGGAGGTCCCGGGTTAGAATCCTAGTCAGGCATGGCATTTTTCATATACGCTACAATTCATTCATCTGATCCTCTGAAGATATACCTTAACGGTGGTTCCGGAGGTTAAAAAAAAATTTCATAACAATCCTACATTGTTACAAAAAAAAATATATATATATATAAACTGGGTATTTAAACAATAATCGATGACACTAAAAATTCGATAACACGTATTTGTTGTATAATAAATAATACATTATTTCCTGAACTGCACTAATAATTAAAATTAAACATAATGTAAATACTATTATTCGACTTTTAATTGTCTAAATAATAAAATACACGTTTTTACAAAATAAAAGAACTCTGTAATTAACAATGGGTGCGAATATACTTTCATTCTGAATCAGAATAAAAAGATATCGAAGATCTCGAGAAAGTGAAAGGATTACATAATGGGAACTGTACCCCAGGTTTATTGTAAAATGCCTAAAAGGTATCATAAAAAATTGATAAAAGATTTTATTATATATCACCAAGGCATTTAGTTCAATTTCTGGGTGCCAAGCCACTATGCTATCCTTGCATTGTTTATTGAACATTCGAAACAAAGAGTCTAGTTTTTTATTTTTTAGGCGCACAACGAAGGTTCGTTATTAGCACCCAAAAGCAATGATTTTACAATATTTAAACTAATTAACAGAAATAAAATTAATAATCAAACCGCACAATAACACAGAAAATCATGAAGAAGTAAAGCATAATAAAAAATAGATATATATACTATTAAATAATTGAATATAGATGTCCAATTTAAGAAATAAAAAAAATATGCGATAACATCCTCAGATTGTTTCCTAGAATATCTAGACTGTTGGCTCCTAATTTAAATTTACAACTCAATGCCGCATAACACATGCAGTTCACAAGTATGTGGATTATCATTAGTTGGCAGTCGTAGCGAATACAACCGGGCGCATCGGTCTGATTCATTAAGTGTCTGTGTGTAAGACTAGAATGCCCTATTCGTAAACGGCAAATAATAATCTCTCCTCGACGGTTGTTCAGGATTGAAAAGCTCTAAAGCAGCACAGTATACTTGATGTTTCGGAATTTATTATTTACAGCAATAGTCCCATCACCTTTCCCAAAGAGTTTGTTTAACATAATTAATAAAATCGGTAGAAGTAACACGAGTAGAGAAAGACGGTCGGCTGCGTGCGTCTTCAGCAGCGGAATCCGCACGTTCATTACCCGGAAATCCTACGTATCTAGGGTTCCAGCAAAAACTCATTTGTGTTCCGACGGTTCAACGCAGCTATTGCATTATGAATTTTAGTGACGATAGGATGTCTAGAATACAATCTTCCAAAACTTGGAACGCACTAAACGAATCACGACAAATAAGGAAGCGACGGTATTTTGGATCAATTATATTGTAAGCCGTGTACTGATGGTGTATAGTTCTGCATTATAAGATAAGTATCATTATAAGTGTATCTATACATTATAAGTGTATCTACACTTATAATACCAGATCATTTACATCAAACGCATTCTGTTTCGACCAATCTGAATATACTACTGCAACTGAGTTTGTTTTGGATAGAAGTTGGTAAAAAATTTGCTGAAAGACAATAGGAGTTATTTTTTATTATGTATGATGAGGTCCATAATTAACATTTATCGAGTAGAGCCTTCGCGGATATGAACAGTATCCCAGTTCACATCATTCATGAATATGAATGATGGAACACAGATTTGATAATCGAAACTTTCCAAAAATTTTGATTATCAAGTTTTAACAAATATATCTAGTTTTAATATCTATTTACGACCTTTTATCATTTGATTTGTTTGACACATTTCTTATTATTTTATGTTTTGCGCTTTTTCCCCACATAATACCTATACCTATATCTTCATTATTCTATACAGTTTACATTAATTTTCTTTCTTTTGTTGACTGTATTTATTCTATTAAGTTTTGTTTGTGTTACGCCTTTCTCAAATATAATACCTAATTATAGGGTTACTAAGAGAGTTAATAGTGTTTTTTTAAAACAAGTTATGTTAACAGTAAACAAGTATTTTTAATAAAAAAAAGCAAAGTTTCACATTCATTCCGGCACGTCAAACATTTACTGTATAGTGAAAAATGGATAATTTTCAACAAAAAAATTAGGATTTGAGAGCTAAATTAAAGAATTTTATTACGAATGATGATTGAAAAGTGTAACATACGAGTGGGTGTGAGGTTGAAGAGTGTTACCTCTTGTACCTCTCTAATGATTGGTATTCACAATAGACATAAGAAATATGGACCGTAAACGGAAACAAGCAAATTTATATACAATTTACTGTTGTGAAATAATGTAATATATATTACTGTTTCTAATGAGTAGGATAATAAACTTAATAGTGCAACTAAAATGTGTTGACTACTGTAAGCAATTTAGGTGTTTTCTCCAAACATATTATTTAATTTCTAAAATGAACCATACATGACACATTAATAATCTGCTTTTAGTTCTTTTATTGTATAAAAAAAAAAAGCTATTCTTTTCCACATAAACGCTACCTTCGATATCTATCTCTTACATACACTTTCTCTTTTTATTTATTATTTTTTTTAATTGCAGATTATCTTCATGAGATAATGAATTTTCTCTCGTTTACTTTCGTAATTTGTAAATCATGTGACAAAAAATTGGTGAATGCAGTCGGGGAAATTGTTTTTTAAACAACTTTTTTTTCTGTTTAGCCTCCGGAACTACCGTAACGTATTATTCAGAGGATGATATGTATGAATGTAAATGAAGTGTAATCTTGTAGTCTCAGGCCAACCACTCCCGACATGTGTGGTTAATTGAAATCCAATCACTAAAGAACACCAGTATCCACGATCTAGTATTGAAATCCGTATAAAAGTAACTCTATTAGGATTTAAACTTTACAACTCTTGACTTCAAAATCAGGTGATTTGTCATGACGAGTTCACTAATAACAAATCCGGCGGGTTTTTATAAATAATCTATCTCAATAAGAAGTAAACAACTAAAAACTGAACAGAATGCAAATGAATCGATCTTAATGAACCATCAGACAATCAATAATAAATTATAGTTAACTGAGGAGAGCAGTCATTTGCCACATGCTACTATGATCAACCAGTGAATTACAATATTACTGTTAAAAACAGCAAGATAATAACGTTTTCTATAACAAATATCTAAATGCAATATAGTTTAGGTTCACCATCGGATGACGTAAAAGTAAAATTTTAACTATGAACATTGAGAAAACTTGAAATTCACAAAGCAGTATATTTCATACTGAAAACATCAGGTGATAAATTTCAGAAAATATTTCAACAACTGATCGAACTTAAATTATAAAGTATTATATCCAGCCTGATGTTAAACTTTTTTATTTCATTAAATACCGAAGTTATGGCGGGAGATTGGAATAATCATGACCGGCCAGGCTATATTATTTCAGATATAACTTCATTTATGAGCCTTTATTTTTCTGTTTAGCCTCCGGAACCACCTTAAGGTATTACTTCAGAGGATAAATGAGGATGATATGTATGAGTGTAAAAAATTGTAGCTTTGTACAGTCTCAGGTCAACCATTTTAGAGAAGTGTGGTTAATCGAAACCCATCCTCCAAAGAACACCACGATCTCGTATTCAAATCCGTATTAAAGTAACTGTCTTTACTAGAATTTGAACTTCAGAATTCTCGACTTCGAAATCAGCTGAGTCCAGATAACACAAAGTAATAAATAAATCTTAAAAAACTGAATAAAATACGGTTAAGTGAGGAACAAAATCAAGATTCAATTTCATTCAGTTACAAGGTTATTTGTAATACAGCATCTAGTAAAAATAAGATAGAATGAATTACCGACAACAGTCCACACGTCTTCAGTAGATGAAGGTTACACCATGTTCAAGTCCTACTAGTTATTTCACGATGTTACATTCACTTCCCATGAAACACTATTTATTTATTTTCATAATTTAGAATTTTAAATTATAAGTATTAAAACTTTATCGTTATAATTCAAATAAAAAACGATGGATGATAAAGAAAGGTTTATATAAAATTTGAACTAATACTGACTACAAATTAAAATATATTTACTGATAATATCTTAAATAACCAGTTCAGAATGATACAGTATGAACAATTTGTAAATAACTATCATCCTACTGTTATCTAGCCTGAGGCAGGTCCCTTGTACCACTCCGATCTCCGTTCTCTTATATTCCTAACTAAAGTCATAGCATAAACTCATATATAATCTTCATAGCTTCCACTTCTTTTTAGATAATCTATAATTTTTACTTTTTTACGACGTTTTGTTCTTTGAAACTTCTAGTGTTAATTTTTTTTTTTGTTTATATGTTAAATACTTCCTTCACCATTCCTATTCTTTATTTTCACTTCTGAAAATTTGTGTTAAGATAATCAATCAAATAACAACGCTGTTGTTGATAGGTTTGTATACTTTTAATTTTTCTATTTCCAGCCGAACCCAAAATTAATAATAAGTTTAAACAGACAACAGAATCTTTTTACGATATAAATACCCTTTTCTAAAAAAAATTAAAGGAATAATTTAAAGATAATGTTTATAAAAATTAAGGTCGCTACAAAATTAGCAAAATGCGAACTACTGTAATAAACTTCTCTCTCTTTTTCTGTTTAGCCTCCGGAAGGTATTACTTCAGAGGATGATGTGTATGAATGCGAATGAAGTGTAGTCTTATACAATCTCAGGTCGACCACTCCTGAAAAGTGTGGTTAATTGAAACAAAACCACCAAAGAACACCGGTATCCACGATCTAGTATTCAAATAACTACCTTTACTAAGATTTACTATAATAAACTTACAATACAGCAACCATATATTACATTTAACATAAGAATATACAACCAAATGATAATAATAATTGTGAAAATAATACAACTGAATAAAACTTAAAGAGAAAAAAATTTTCTTTTTATTAAAATAGAAATATTTACTAGTTCACTTCAAAGGAAATAATCAATGTATAAAAAAAGAAAAAAAAAAGAAAAGAAATAATAATTATTTTTTTAATAAAAATTTTATTAAAAATATACCCTGTAAAATATGAGTTACATTTTTTTATAATACACCAAGACAAAACTGTAATATACAACCACAGCCTCTCATAAGATACAGTAACAAAAAAAAGAAGAAACTAGAACAATAGTAACCCTACAAAGAAAAATATTTTCTATTGTTATGCAAACACATGGCACTGTTAAAATGTAAATTCAAGGGAGTTTTTTTTTCAACAATAAAAAACCGAAACAATGACGACTTACGTTTTGGTTTTTATTACTTAAAATTTTTACTATTACTTTTAAGCTTGAATTTTTATTCAGAACGATAAAGGAAGTCATTCATGAAATGTTAATTAACCGAACCGCTGCATTTCATCGCGCATTATTCCTTTTTTAATAAGCTATAAACATAATAAAAAAAGTTTCCAATTTAAAATCACTAAGATTTACATTTTTATAAAACGTTTTTTTGAAAGCGCATATTTTAATGAGGATAATATACATAAAATTTAGTAAAATATAAGCAACTACCAAAGAGAAATAGTTCCTTTAATAAAGCTACAAATATTACCCCGGCAAACTAATTCTAGGCCAACAGTTACGGAGAAGATAAGTTCTAATCCATGTGGATGTTATTACTAGATTTCAGTCTAAATTTATATTCTAAAAAAAGGATAGTTTCTTTTTTCACATTACAAATATAATTACGGATAAGATAGAATGTATTTAAGAACCAGTTAAAAATTGTATAATAAAATTAGATACGTACACAGAGTAAATTCCACAAAATTATGTAATTAAAAATACTTTTTCACGAAATTACAATACTGATTCCATGACGTACCATGAAATTAGCTTTTTTTTTTTAGTTTCAAATCAATATTCCTGAAACAGTGCCGTTAAACAGACCCCAAAATATTATTTCATTATTAAGTAACATACCGTTTACAGAGATTAAATTAAATACAGTTTAAAAAAAAAAGGAGCATTTCATATTTAAAAAAAAAAAACACAGGAAGTTCCTCTACTAAAAGGCCTTTAATTATACTGATGAATATAATTCATATAATAAGGAGTACGTTATTTTTTCTCTTTTTCTGTTTAGCCTCCGGAACTATCGTGAAGGTATTACTTCAGAGGATAATATATATGAATGTGAATCAAATGTAGTCTTGTACAATCTTAGGTCAACCACTCCTGATAAGTGTGGTTAATTGAAACCCAACCACCAAAGAACACCGGTATCCACCGGTTCTAGTATTCTAATCCGAATAAAAGTAACTACCTTTACTAGGATTAGAACCTTAGAACTCTTGACTTCGAAATCAGCTGATTTGCGATGTTGCGTTAACCACTAGACCAGCCCGGTGGGCCACATACTGGTGGGTGGATTTGAATACTAAATCGTGGATACCGATGTTATTTGATAGTTGGGTTTCAATTAACCACACTTTTCAGGAGTGGTCGACCTGAGATTGCACAAGAGTATATTTCATTCGTATTCATACAGATCAACGACACTCATCCTCTGAATACCTTACGGTAGTTCCGGAGGCTAAACAGAAAAAGAGAGAGTATAAGAAGGAATAATAAGTATAATTCATTATACTTATCAGTTAAACAGATCAAATAATACATTATTCGTTTAGTAAAAACTAGAAAGCTCTGAGGAGGAGTATCACGCCAAGAAAGAGAACATCATTTTTAAAGTTATGTTGATTTTCGAACTATTAAACTGTTTTATAAATCATTCATTCCTACAAAATTAAACGGGGAAAAGTAAAATGTTAGCTATACTATTGCGTTTAGGATACTTATAATTTGTGACAATATGAAAATAAAAATATTATATAAAATACCAACGGAAATTATATAAAATTTCTCCAACGGATGGAGAAATTATTGCGAAATTCTTTAATATGTCTGAAATAGCTTTTCGCAAAATCATAAATCAGAATAAATATACTGTATCATTTAGTATTAATAAATTACAGTTTTGTTCCATCCATTTTTCGTAATAAATTTTCTTATTTTATATGCACAGATATTACACATATTTTAAAATTAAATTACATTGATTTGGTGGTAATAAACTTAAACATGTTTACTTTTAATTATTTGAAATTATTTTCACCGAGATAAATTTGTACACAAAAAAGCAGTGAAAAAGTAATTCCGATTCTTAAAAAAGAATTTATATTCAACTCGCATCGACGAACGAAACCTAAACAAATAAGAATTTACTTAAAGAGTGATGAACTGAAACGAAAGATTTAATCTTTCAATTGTAACAGTTACAGACAACACATAATGACAGCGCACTGAGAACACCTTCAATACAGTATTATTAATTAACTGATGCCTAATTATCATTCATTCATTTCGAATATAATATATATTTTTTTATAAATGAATAAACTTCATACCATTTCTTAATGTAGGTTTTTATATAAGATAATTAATTCTTAGTGAATAATTTAAATGGAACACTTCTGAATATTTTTTACTGAATACATTTTCTTTTATTAACTTTTATCATTTATTTCTTCTTACATAATCACTCCACCTACTTTACTTTTCAAAAACACTACAAATATTGGCAAAATTTCACACACACACGCGCGCGCGCGCGTGTGTGTGTTTAAACAGAATCTCACAAATTAAATGTTATTAGATTATAATTTTAAGGCATTTTAATGTTTAGAAAATATATAGTTAAATAACTTGAGGGAGTTAAGTTAATGAGTTAAGGCATGATCATTAAGAAATTAAGTTATTTAAATAATTTAAGGAAATCCATAATCTGAAAACAATTCTAAAAGTGAAAGGAAAACTGAAAAAAAAAACCCCTAATAAAAACCTATCTTTTCCACTGTAAATATATATATATATATATATATATTTTTTTTTTTAGTACAATAAAATGCTGATTTGATGGTGTCGGTATCGTCTTGTCAATCATGGTGTAAACTGTCAATCATATTTAATACTTTCGATCATCTGTTTTATGATATAGCCAGAATTATTACAAATTTAAAAATTAAAAAAAAAGCAATTTTAAATAAAATTGTAGTAAAAACAAATATTATTTGAATTTTTGTTTTGGTTTGTTGAAATACACCTAAATCGCAGGTTAGTAGTTTAGTTTTTGTCCTGATTTTGAATTTGAAGAACAATTCAATGTTTTCAACAAAAAAAAAATGTTATTTTACTTAACATACTTTGATAGGCTAACAAAAACAAACGCTATTCATGTGAAGAAAAACACGTTCGCAAAAATCATAAACCTGAAAGAAAATCTGCGTGTTAATAAAAATAATAAAGGGAAAGACGTAAATAGATTAATAATGCCCACGACCTAACGCTGTATGAAATATGGAATAATGGAACACATATTACATTATTTTGCAATAAATTTTCCAACTAACTTTTTTTTTTGCAATTTCGCATTAATATACTTAAAAAAAATATTAAAATGACATTTAGCAATGTACTAAAAAAATTAAATATTTTAAATGTAAATATTATTTTTTTTAGTTAAGTCGTTGCGCAAACGATCTAATTTTTCCTTTGAAAAAAATTCTGAACAAATTTGCAATGGGATTAAAAAAGATTACTCTTTGCGATAATGTAGATTATTAATCGACTATTTTCACTGATTTCGATTAAAAATCTAATAAATTACAATTACTTTTATTTGGAACTGAAATCATATTACAAGTAGAGTTCATTCGTTGTATCACAATAAACAGCACCTTACATAAAACTTATAATATACAGTTCATGTAAAATATAAAGGCAGGTCCTCCCTACAAGCTGCCTCTACATACCTCCTCAACCGCACTCCTATAACTTGGCATACAGAACAAGTGCTACTGTTTGCTACAAAAGTAAGACCTCTAACCGATAAAGACTTGTATTTATTAATATTAATTAATAATTATTGTTTATTCAACATGGTACAATTTATTTATTTTTTCTATTCATTTATTTAATTATTTATTTCATCTTTATTTATTTATTCTATTATATTTATTTGAGCTACTATATAAATTATTATGAGTGAAATCATCTTATGTTTTAAGTTTATGAAATATAGTACGAATTAACATTTTAATTAATTAAATTAATTTCACGTTTATTATAATACGAACTTAATATCGCTTTGGTATTCATAATTTCTTTATAATAAATTTAATAATGATTATAATTTACTACGAGTATAATTTTCTCAAATTTTTTACTCACGTTTCTGTAATACTTTATTTATTTATGAGGCTACCTACCGGGTTGGTCTAGTGGTTTTTTTTTTTTTTTTAACCTCCGAAACCACCGTTAATGTATATCTTAATTGACGCTAATTGACGTTAATTGACGCTACCACTCAGCCACAGAGGCCAGTTGGTCTAGTGGTGAACTCGTCATCGCAAATCAGCTGATTTCGAAGTCGAGAGTTCTAAGGTTGAGATCCTAGTATAGATAGTTACTTTTATACGGATTTGAATACTAGATCATGGATACCGGTATTCTTTGGTGATTGGTTTTAATTAACCACACTTCTTAGGAGTGGTCGACCTGAGATTGTACAAACTACACTTCATTCTCATTCATATCACCCTCTGAAGTAATACCTTATGGTAATTCCGGAGGCTAAACAATAAAAAAAGAGAAAGTACTTTTGTATGCATTGTACCTTGTTTTATTTATAACAAAACCTTAGTTTAACATACTTGAAAAAAAAAACATAACTTTCAAGAAATAAATTACTTTATTTACATCATGAACAAAATATTAGGCACAAATGATTTTACTTGTAATAACCAATTATTATCAGAACATATTTCGTTACTACAAAAGTAATGTCATGATTACATACGGTGTAAGTCATTGCAACATAGTTGATGTAATTTTTGGAGTACACTACTTTGACTGCTGATGTACTACAAGGTGAAGTCGCTGAGTGATGTTAAAAGCAGTGGAGGGGATGCCATAACGTACTACAACCCGCCTCGTATATTGTTTTTTTTTGTTTTTTTTTAACCTCCGGAACCTTCCGTTAAGGTATATCTTCAGAGGATGAGATGAATGACTTGTAGCGTGTGTGAAAAATGCCATGTCTGACCGGGATTCGAACCCGGGACCTCCAGATGAAAGACTGAGACGCTACCACTCAGCCACGGAGGCCGGCCCCGCCTCGTATATTATATATACTAAATCTGTTAAAATCCCAGCTGCCTAACTGCATTGCATGATTCATACTAAATTATATATATATATATTTTTTTTTTTTTGTTTGTTTAACCTCCGGAACCACTGTTAGGTATATCTTCAGAAGATGAGATGAATGAATTGTATCTTGTGTGAAAAATGCAATGCCTGACCGGGATCTCCGGATTTAAGGCCTAGACGCTACCACTCGCGCCACAGAGGCCGGCATACTAAATTATACTACGAAGTATCAACTCACTCCAAGCTTAAGCTTTTTTGTAGAGCCACTTAATAAGAAATAGTTGTCCTTCATTCAGTAATTCAAGGATGTTTCCGCATCCTTAACAAAAATACAGAAGGGCTCCAGCAAAAAACTACAAAAATGATCGTGGTGGGAAGGATTAAGATGAGGGGAAAGGTTTGGACGGTGACAAAGTACTTCGGCCCCTTTCAAACATTGGCCATAAGTCCTGCTCACAATACCTTGAAAATCGGGATATCTTTGCCGAAGATGGTACAAAATTTAATATCCTGCTGGAGACTATGTCATATTATAATTGAATAATCAGGCTGTCTCATAAAGAGATATAAATATCATATTTTCATGTTAAATAATTAATTTGCAACATAGTATCCATAGTAATGACAGCCACATCACTTGTTACCATTCCCGTAAGCTCGGATATCTAATTAGATGATAAATTCAATTGTATATATTCAAACAACTAAAAAAAGATAAATAAAAAAAAAAAATACAATTATTTATTTAAATCGGATTAAGTCCTGGTCAGGCGTGACATTTTTCATACGTTACAAAATTTCAATTTTATATTCCCACACACTTAGCTTCGAACTTATGAGGTAAATTAACATTAAAAAAAAAATTAAATCATTACATATTCACTATAATAAAAAAAAAAGAAGAAAAACATTTACTGACCAATTAATAACTTGGCAATGTTCAATTGGAATATATAATAAAAGGCAAGAAATTACTCAAGAAAAAACGGAAATGGTTAGATCAGAAATAGTTTATGCAGAGAACATAAACCACATCCCCTATTAACACAAAAACGATAAATGACATCCATTAAACTGTGGCAAAAAGCCAAAACTTGCCTTTCTTTCCATTCAAATTAATCTAATTTAATTAAACAATCTAAGTTACTGTGGTGAATTCTAAATACTCACAAAACTAATAGTAGTAATTAAAGAAAAACTGAATTAATAGTATCGTGAAAAATGATTACAATAATTAATTAAAATCGATTAATTAATTACTTGAAAACCGATTATAAATTTATATTCGGTATAAAAAATATTTTCTTATTCAATGATCTTTTTAATAAATTAAATTCTATTTCAATCCGTATAGAACATCAAAACTTAATTCCCAATTGAAATTAAAACATAACTCAAGTAAAACTAAGTTAACTGAATAATTTGTAACTACTGAGCACTAAAAAAATTATAGGCAAAAAAGTTACATTGAATTATTGTTATTCGTAATGTGTACGTTGCGATCTGTTTAACTGGTGAACAAGCTTTCTTTACTTTCCTTCTTACAAGGAAAGTGGAGACCGACAGGTTAAGAGGGTACTAGTGTTTCAAGAGGGTTAATGTGTTTCAATCTTGGGTAAAAAAAAAAAAAAAAATAAAAAAAATAAATAAATAAAAAGACCCGAAACGGCGGGGAGCGCTCTCCGTGAAAAGAAAAGACCGAGACCCGGTCGTCGGGGGTGGGAGCTGGGAATGGCATAGCCGGGCCTGGCCTACCCGCCACTGTAGACGGTTACAGGCAAGGCACTTGAATAAGATGGCCTGACCTGCCGCGCCGGACTGACAGCCGGTGGGTGGGGAGGCACACTAGAGGCAAGGACACTCCCCTAGGTTGAGCAGTACTTCATTATAGGTCCGGGAGGAGGGGGAAAAAAAGAAAAAAGTGAACAAGCAATCCTCTCTACGGCCCAATGAAGTGAGGATGATATGTATGACATGTAAATGAAATGTAATTTTGTACAGACTCAGGTCGAGTATTACTCCTGGGCAAAGGAGACGGCCCTGGGAACCTGAAGAACTAGAGGCATTCCGGCGCTGGTGTTACTGGATGTTCGGAATGCCTGTGGGTCAGTATCGTGGAACATACCCTTGAGAGCATTAAAGGATAGAGGGATAAACTGCTATCTACTCAGACAGATGACGGATTATTTTAATGAGAGGTGGACGCAAATTTAGACCCTAGTTGGTGTCCTCAACTGGAAGATATGTGGCTGTTTCCCGCAGGGGTCCGTTCTTGGACCATTTATCTGGAACGTCTTCTTTGACAGCGTTCTCAGGCTCCCATTGCATTGTTCAACAGAAGTTATTGATTATACCGATGATTTGGCATTAATGATCGCCGGTAGGAACGAGCATGAAATCATGGCTCGCGGTAATGAGGCACTTGGGGTTATGAACGAGTGGATGAGACAAAATGAGCTATGCATTGCGCCGGAGAAATCCCAATTGCTGCTCATTACTGGGAGAAACCGAATAGGAGAGGTGGCTTTGAACATCTAGGGGACAAGGACCCGACAGTTCCTAAGGCTAAATACCTTGGAGTTGTGATAGATAAAAGCCTTCGTTTCACGGATCATGTTGCTTACGCCTGTCAAAGGGCCGACCAAACTATAAAAACGGTAAGAGGATTAATGACATCGCAACAGGCACTCAGAGCCCGCAAACAAAGGGTTATTATGTCTTCAGCGACTTCAATCGTTTTGTACGGATTACCGATATGGGATGTCGCTATCAATAAAAAGTGCAACTTACGCAAATTGTACAGCGTGCATAGAAGATCGTTAATTGGCGTAATTTCAGCCTATCGGACAGCGTCATACGAGGCGGCCTGCGTGTTATCCAGAGTTCCACCGATAGACCTATTAATTAAAGAGCTTGCTTTAAGGCATCAACAGGTAGGAAAAAAGCAAGCACGGGAAGCCATCATCCAGGACTGGTGTCAAAGGTGGAGAACAAGTGAAAAGGCGGTGTGGATAAGGCGCCTCATACCCGATTTGAAGAGATAGCTAGATTGCAGGCATGGAGAGACTGACTGGCTATCACCTGACACAAATTTTCACGGGCCACGGATGCTTCACACTTACTTGCACAGGTTTCGTTTAAGGAAATCATCAACTTATTCCTTCTGCGAACATGAAGATATGCCGGAACATATGTTGTTCCATTGCCCGAGATGGGATGCGCAAAGGAGGATATCTGAGGTTAGGCGCCTGACGCCGGACTCTGAGGGAAGGTACATGATGTCTTCGGTGGAGGCCTGGAGGGATGTAGAGAAACCTGGCGGTGAAGATTATCAGAGGCAAAGAGAAAGCGGACAGGCAACAAGGATTTTGACACAGTTCTTGGCGATGGAGTAGACAACCCTGCCTGGGAGGTGCGGCATGCTGAGGTGTGTCGCATCGATGAACAGGTAGGGTCTCCAGATAGCCTCATCTCTGGGGACAAGAGGTCTGCAAGGTGTCGAGAAAGAAAGAAACAAAAAGTGGAGAATATAACAAAGAGTAAATAACAAAAGAGACCTAAATCCCTAATCAGTAACCCTTATAAAGCAGTAATAAAGAACCTTTCTCTATTCCTAGTGTCCTGCTGCAGACTCCCACTGTAGCAAGCTGTCCCTCTCTGGGTTGTGCCATACTTAATTGGAGGTCCGACCCAGAGAGGGAAGAAGAAAAAAAAAGTCAAGTATAATCCTGAGATGTGTGGTTAATTAAACCCCAACCACCAAAATACATCAGTATCTACATTTAATCTCTAGTATTCAAATCCGTACAAAAGCAATCAACTTTTTACTAGGATTCCTACCAGAAAATCTTCAACTTGAAAAAATAAACTGTAAAACAAACAATATATCTGCGATGACGAGTTACTACTAGACCAGTCCAATAGACTAGTGAAACATAAGTTAAAATATTTCAGGTAATAAATTGCAATTAAGGATTAAAAAATACAACAGTCAATTTATTTGTTTATTAATAATAAAAAGAAAGTGTACAAAAAAAGAAGACGAAAATATTTTTTAATCCAACCAAACATTTTAAATGATACCGAGTAATCTTTATCAATGACAACTTCTGGTTCCGTTGTACTGTAATTCCAAATGTACCGGTTTTTTCAAGTTGGGTAAAGAACTATTTAGAACGTACCTAAGGAAAGCAAAGACATATATCCCTTCATTCAGGAAAATACGTTGTCGGATAGATATTTTTTTTTATGATGTAAAATATATCGGTTTTTTAATATTAATTTCCATACTCCTAACTTTTTATATGATGTTTCTATAACAAGATTGACGAATTATTTTCACCTGGAAAACGTGAATACATAAAATCAAAGAAATAAAAAATTTGCACATAAAAGCATCACACAATATCATTAGTTACCACATGCCAAAATTATGGAAAATTGCAATACAAGGAATTTGGGCAACGTATAAAGTTTTAAATACACATTCTTTAGGCTTTACTGATTCAAAGGAGTTTTCAAAATTTCGTACAAATTCAACCTTTTGCTACTGTATCTGTACTTATTCTAAGGTATAATAAAATGTTATAAAATATTATTAAACAAACCAAAAAAATACTTTTATTAAATTTTAATCTTAATTTTAATAAGTAAAGATTAATTTTCATCCTTATTACTTCTGTAACGAAAACTGAAAACTTCTAGTAAGGGCTTATTCAAAGGATCTTAAAAAAAAAATTACAATTAGGACCTCTCTCTTTTTTCTGTTCAGCCTCCGGAACTACCGTAAGGTATTACTTCAGAGAATGAATGAGAATGATATGTATGAATGTGAATGAAGTGTATTCTTGTACAATCTCAGGTCGACCACTCCTGAGAAGTGTGGTTAATTGAAACCCAACCACAAAAGAACATCGGTATCCACGATCTAGTTTTCAAATTCGTATTAAATTACACTTACATAGATAAAGAAATTTGTGTTTAACAGTAATTACCATTCACTTGTATAAATATAATAAATTACTGTATATAATAATTACCTTTATTAGGATTTGAACCGAAGTACCGATTTCGAAATCGGCTGATTTGGGATGTCGTGTTAACCACTAGACTAGCCCGGTGAGCAACAATTAGGACCTTGGCCGAGATGAAGATAACGTTATGAAGTATATAATAATGCACTGTTTCAGCAGAAAATAATATATGAGTGAAGAATATACATATAAGAATGCAATAGAAAGCGACATCGCTTATCACTTTCCTTTGAAAATCTAGCATGGAATTTTGATATTCTTGAATGTCGATTTCCCAATTTTAAATTGGTTACAAAATATCCACGTCAGGTTACCTTCAACCTTCTTCAATATGGCAACTATCATACACTTAAAAGAAAATAAAGTTAAAATTAAAAAATTAAATCAAGAAGTACAAATAAAATTCTCCATCATTTCCAAACCCCTATAGATACAGAAAGACTTCCTAACCCATAACTTATTCATTTTTTCATCTTTGTAATCTTCCAAGTATACTACAAATTTAAAGATTGCTGGTTGAAACATTTCTAAGATATAAAGCAGGTAGGTTCCAATCCAACATACATATATACTGAAACTAATACGCCCGCCATATATTTATATATATATATATATAGGGCGTGCGCGTACACATATATACACAATCACAATTCTGAAGCCAAGTTTTTTATATAAATGTTCTAGGGAACCTTAAAGTATCGAGAAAAATTTCGGGGTGACATTATTTGACAATTAGTTTCCTCTGTCACACCTTAAAAAACCCGAAGAAGTTAAAAAAAAAACAAAGTAATTAGTGACGACATTCTGCTTAAAAAAAAATACTTTAAGCTTAATTTTTTGAGTTCATTGCCACTCATTAAAATTAGTTAATAAACCAACTGCGGAAAATTAGTTAAAAGAATTTAGTAAAACACAGTTTTACAATAAAAATAAGACGTCAATATAAAAATTTTCTTAATAATACAAATAAACCTTTTAAAAGTAATTTTCAAAATAATGATGATTGAATCAATATCATAAATCAAACTTACAAATTTTAAGAAAAAACGAATATATATATATTATGCACGCACGTACACACACACACACACGTGTGTGTATATAATGTACACACATATATACATAATTGTAAAAAATGTAGCGTAAAAATAGAGAAAAATTATGTAAAATTGCAACAATAAAAAGTAAACTGTGAATGAGATACTGAGTTAGTGAGCTGAATAATAAAGGAACCACCCACTCAGTTTAGGATGAAAGACATAATGACAAGACAGCATTGAACGTACGCTTCTACAAAACACACACCTCTCCTAGGGACTAATACCCACCGTCGTTCTTTTAAATATATAGCTGGAGTATGATATATATACTGCTGAGGCAATGTTCAGTATTGCACTGTAAAACTGGGCCACAACGTCTGGTTCCCCTTTCCTAAACCAGCCATAACCAGAATGGCAGTATAACAACGTAGATAAAAAAATTTGTATTTACTCAACAGTAATTACCATTCACTTGTATAAATATAATAAATTACTGTAAAACAATCAGTCAAAACAAACAAATTAAAAGGTACGAAAAGTAAATATAACTATTCATTATTACCGAATATTTCTATTCAGGACTCTTTCACACATCTGCAAAGAAGGTGAACATAAACAACCCAAATAAAGATGTTAAACAACGTAATGGAAATTTTTCAATACAATAATAATTATCCAGATGGCATATATGCAAACAGAATAGCAGTACAGATACATAAAAAAAGATAAATATCAGCATTGATATTCTTCCTTCTGTTAGCTAATTTAATTTTTTTTTTTTTTTTTTTTTTTTTTTTAGCTAATTTAAATTAAAATGAATTATTTCATTATTATTATTATTATTACATGTCACTGAACATATTATTTTCCTTAAAATAAGCAGTTATTTTAAAGATTTAAAGATATAAGTTTTGCCAGTAAACTGGCAAAACTGCTTAAAAGATATTAGAAAACTGTTACATTAAATTAAAAACGTTTATATTATTCAGAAGTTGTATTGAGCGTAAATACATCGAACCAACGATTTAGTTAAGTAAGTTTAGTTAGAACTTGTAACAGAGATTTCTTTGTAAAGATGGGAATGCGCAATTCAAACAATCTATAAGTCTCCTAATATAAAATAATAATAAAGAAAATATAAAAACAAATCAAAGTTGCAATACAGGAATTAGAAATCCTAGGCAACAAAGGCGGAAACAGTACCGTGAAATTGATGGAATACAATGACGACATTTCCTTATTTATTACTTTGTATTTTTAATTCATTATTTTATAGAAACAGATATTACAATAACTAAAATAATTTATAAAAGGTGTTAAAAATGATCTCCTCCAACGTTAGTAAAACACTACACAAGTTTTAAATTTTCTTTCAAACACTTTAACCAGCAACACTTTATTCCAGTTCATACTGGAATGTCTCGTACGTATGCTGTTTTGCAGTTTTTAATTCGTCAGTCGTGCGTGGTCTGTTGAGATACACTGCTTATTTCGCTGTCCCCGTGGAAAATAATCCGGGGGAGTCAGATCGGGTGATCGTGCAGGCTGAGTACACACCCCTGGAAATGATATGTTCACCAAAAACATTTCGTAAAAAAATCACTGATCTGTGTGCGCTGTGGCTCCATCTTGTTGGGACCAACCGCGATTGATTTCCACTTCTGTTCATTAATGAAATTTTTTAAAAATAACAAAATTAAGATTACTATTAATTCTATTTTCAAAAAAGATTGGACCCGCAACGCGTTCTACTTACACTGACCCAGACTCAGAAATTAATTTTCGCTTCGTGTAAAGACTATTTGTATAATTCATGGAGAGTTATTTGTCGCCCACAGTCGTGTATCTTGTGAATTATTATACATCCCAGATGAAAACACGTTTCAACTGTAAAAAAAAAAACAAAAAAACAAAAAAAAAAACGTAATATTGAGGATACCTACGGAATTTTGATCAATAAAACGTTTAAATCGTTGACAATAATTTAGTTTTCTATAATAATCTGTACGTCTCGGTTTTTTCTTACTGCTTTGTGAGAGGTAGCAAGTCTGATTTCTTGCAGCTGTGCTAACTTACGAGTTGACTTTAATGGACTTTCCACCATCCGAAATATTAAACAGCTTCTATTCGTTTAGTTAAGGCAGTTTTCACCTTCGATCAGCGTCTTAACAGACCCTGTTCCCTGAAATTTTTCGATAAAATTTCGAAATGCATTGCGGTGAGAAACAGGAGTATTTGAAAACTTTTCAGAAAACTTTACTTCTCTAAGTCAGTATACGTATCACCTTCATAAAAGAGGTGTTCAACGAGAAAAATGCTTTTCTGAACCGAAAGGACCATTACTTTGATCGCAACTACTGATTCCAATAAACTAAACAACACTAAATGAAACGAAACACGTTCAATCAAAACTTAACAACCGACGTATTGGTTTATTACTGGGTTACGCCAAACGAACCCACAGGGCAACCAACCTAACGCCAAAAAAAAAGAGTGCACCATATAATTCTAAAGCAAAATGCAGTGACATTGTGAACGTTCTGTATAACAATTAATCTAGTATAAATATCTGGATTATAATACCTACCGAAAAATATAAGCAGAAAAAGGTAACACATTTACAGAAATTATATGGGACCGGCGACAGATAAATGAAAAATAGAATCGAACTGAAGAACAAAACACATTATGTCGTGTAATTTCTACAGCATTATTAGCTTTATTATATGGATCAGAGGCATGGACAATGTCTGCAGCAAATAGAAAATTACTTTCAGATAAAGTAATGTAAAGTACGGAAATGCGCGCGAGGTGCATTTCCTTATGATTGATAAGAATGGATGATTTAAGGACATTTGAAATAATTAAATGTAGAACCAGTTATCAATAAAAACAAACAACATAGGACTGATTCATTGGATCAGTCCTAAATTGATAGTTTACCGAAAAGACGGCATAGATTGGGTACACCGAAAACTACACTGACTGGACAGATCAAGCGACTTAGTCTACAAGGAAAAAAGAAGAGTATTTTGCTCTAAACCTCCTATTCAAAACTGTACCTATTTATATTTCTGTACATTAAGCACCTCCTTTTTCAAAATTACTGGCCACTAAAAATTGAGTTCAATTTACAAATAGATAGAAATTGAAGGTCTACCATCAATTGATGGTCTGTTTGACCGTACGGGAGAGTTTACGCACTACACTAATCCAAAATAGCTACTCAGATAGACATGAGATTACCGAGGGACCACCATTCATCAATATCTGGAGACGGACTTTAAAAATGAGCAAAATTCTCCCACGATTTACTACGTTTCAACAAGCTGAAATATTTATCTATTTTCGTAATGTTCAAAATGAAAGGTCACAATTATACAACCGCTCGATATAAAATTTCATTAAATTTATAATAATAGGATTAATAATTCATTAAATATATGAAATAAAATAATACTAATAAAAGGACCATTTTCACTATAGGACTGCACGGCTTAAAATGTATTCTTTTTGGTTATGAAAATAACCATTTTATTACGATTCGTCAGTAAACGGAATCAACATAATCTAACCAAGCATAACCTAAGCTCGCTAATCTCATTTAATTAACGTTAAATATACAAATTAAACTAAATACAATAATTATATTAACTGTATTTAACAGCGAAATAAATTTAGTAATTACTGGTTATAGTCCATTTATTTTATATCTGATTTCTATAGAAAAACGTTTAAGTCCTTTAGTGGAAAATATAATAGTATGTCAATTATATTTTTATTAAATATAAAAATATTTTGAAATATGTTAATTTATAATTAATTAATCCTTTGTATGAAAATTTAACTTTTATCTCATTTTATGTATATTTCTCATCAAAAAAGTAAAAAAAATTAATAAATAAATTTAAAAAATAAACTGTCGTTATCTATTGGCAAACGATTTAAACCGGCCGATGGATGACGTAAATTCCAAAATTTAACTCCAAATTTCTGTTAAGGTTTTACTTTTGCACATAGGGATATAAACTTCAAACTAAAAAGTAACAATACGCTAAAAAAACTCAAATCGTCATATCGAATATAAGAGGTAGCGTCTTTCAATCAGTATGATTATCATAGTTTACTTTTCATATCAGGCAATAGAATTGTGCAGCCCACCGGGCTGGTCTAGTGGTTAACACGATATCGCAAATCAGCTGATTTCTAAGTCGAGGGTCCTAAGATTCAAATCCTAATAAAGGTAGTTACTTTTATATAGATTTGAATATTAGATCGTGGATACCGGTGTTCTTTGGTGGTTGGGTTTTAATTAATCACACTTCTCAGAAGTGGCGACCTGAGATTGTACAAGACTATTCTTCATTCACATTCATACATATCATCCTCTTCACCCTCTGAAAAAATACCTTACGGTAGTTCCGGAGGTTAAACAGATAAAGAGAGAGAGTAGAATTGTGCGAGAAATATATCGGCAGTTTTTAATAATCATGACTGGTCATACCACGTACCTAAGTCCAAGGTTATCCTCTCTCTTTATCTGTTTAGCCTCCAGAACGACCGTAAGGTATTACTTCAGAGGATGAATGAATGTGTATGAAGTGTAGTCTTGTACAATCTCTGGTCGACCACTACTGAGAAGTGTGGTTAATTGAAATCCAACCAACAAGGAACACCGTTATCCACGATCTTGTATTCAAATCCGTATAAAATGTTTTACCTTTACTAGGATTTGAACCTTAGAACTCTCAATTTCGAAATGAGGTGATTTGCGATGTCGCGTTATCCAGCCCGATGGGCAGGCTTCGTTGCAGGAGCCCAAACGGGAAGGGTAGCAGCAGGCAGGGGTAATCTGCTGCCACGACACCCAGGACTGGCTGGCTGATGTTATGCCGAGAGGCGATTCCGGCCGCCCCGGTAGGGGAAGGGGGAAGTATTTTAGTGGGTGAGAGCCCCACACTGTCATCTGTGCGGGCAGATGTCGGCTGGTAGAGGTTTTTCCTCCTCCTACGCAAAAAAAAAGTCCAAGGTTATCATATTTTACAGTTTCTTATTTTCTTAAAGCTATTCCCTGTTATAGTAATACTCGCAAAGTTTTTTTTTTTGTTTTTTAAACACCAGTAAAATATAACAATTACAGCTTATTTTATTTATTTAACTTATTTTATTAATCTTTATTAAATTTATTATTTATACATTGTTTTGTTAAATAACAATTATATTCAATAAAACCCATGTTACTGATAAATAATGAAAACAGTACACAGTATAATGACGAACACTTCTGTACTGAATTGTTTTGTAATCATATTCAAATCGCCTGTTTGTAATACTGTACAAATAAGAAAAAGACATATTATTTTAAAAGTAAACAAACTATAAAACGTAAATATACTGTGTATGAATATTTGAAACAAATACACACTCGTCATTCACATTTCATCCTTACTTCCATGTATTCACACAACAGAAAACGATTTCAATATGTAACTGTGACGTCAACAATTCTAAATGATGAGACAACTGTGATGGGGAGGAAAACGAAATATAAATTTTTTTTTTTTAGTTTATGGATTAATGGTTGTATTATTCAATTTAAACAAATACGATAAATAATTGAAATGTTGAACTGTTTTAAACAAATAGCATTTTTAAAAAAAAATAAATAAACATAAATATTATTGAGAGGAAATGAATGAACAATTAGAATCAATTATCACCTTGAACAAACATGACTACGCAAATAATTTAATCTCTATCCTACAGTATAATGTTTGTTTACACACCCACACAAAACAAGCAATCAAAAATCAAATACGATAAAATAATATACTAAAGTTACCAATCAAGCGAGTTATGAACTAATACGATAACACAATATTCATATTTCCAGGTTTTATGTCGCCATAAAAAAAAAAAAAAAAAAAAAAAAAACGAAACTGGTATTTTTTAATAAATTTCACATGTAGGACGTGTATCACAGTTTAATTACAGTCATATTTTCGACCGATCAGTTAATTCCTTGTACTAAGTAAAGAAAGTATTGTGATAGCGAAAAATTTCGGTTTTAAGATTACAACATAAATATCCATTTTGACCAACCCTGAATCCATTTTGACTAGTTTCGTACGTACATATCTCGCATAACTCAAAAACATCCTACGGGCTGTTTTTGAGTAGGATGTTGAAATTTTGGATTTAGGACTTTTGTAACATCTAGTTGTGCATCTCTTTTGATTGCAATCGAGTGAACCAAAAATGTCCAAAAAAAAGTCCCAAAAAATGTTGATTCTGGACTTTTTCTTAACTGTAGTAGTAGCCCTCATTCAGTGCTTTTCAACGATGTATAAATGGTAATTATTTTCATTGGTTCCAGAGTTATAGCGAAATAAAATTTTAATTAATGAAATATTTGGATCTTATACGGGGACCACACATCGGTTTGAATCAGACTTCATCTCCTTTCTTTTTCTTTTTTTTTTTAACATTTTATAGGTATATGTGTAATTTAATAGGCGTACAAGGAAGTGATGTCGTGTACACTCAGATTTTTTTTACTATTGCCGGCCTCCGTGGCCGAGTGGTAGCGTCTCGGCCTTTCATCCGGAGGTCCCGGGTTCGAATCCCGGCCAGGC
>JAAAKQ030467585.1:0-24062 GCA_010016005.3 Zanna intricata | reverse complement strand
AAAACATAAAACTTATATAACTAAACATATATAAAGATATAAAACATTACTTTTACTTATCATTACCTAAAACAACACAATAGAGCGTAAATAAACAACTCTATGACAAATTAACTGTTAAAGCCTACATCGGGTCATATTGACCCACCCGAACAGTACATTAGTATCAACTACAAATATGTGACGAAAAATTAATATAAAAAGAAAAAAAAATTGTATGTAAACTTTGCATCTGGAGATACAGTCATAGAATCAGAAACGTATATCATTAACGGGAGGAAAAAATTATAAGTAAATAAAAATGTTTTTGGGTCAATATGACCCGAACAGAACAACAGGGTAAGAACATTTGTAAGAGTTTTAGGCTCTTGAAAAAAAATTCCAATCGGCAAGCAATAATGAGAAGAGATAAGTGCCGTATGCAGACTCCAAACATATTTTACACCCAACATTTTTTTTTTTTTTTTGTTTAACCTCCGGAACCACCGTAAAGTTTATCTTCAGAGGATGAGCTGAATGAATTGTAGCATGTGTAAAAAATGCCATGCCTGACCGGGATTCGAACCCGGGACCTCCGGATGAAAGGCAGAAACGCTACCACTCGCGCCACGGAGGCCGGCAAAATACCCCAATATTCACACCCAAATACCACATATGTTGGGTTTGAATAGCTTTCACTGTCTAATCGTTTATATAAAAACATAGTTTAGAACAATAAACCGCCGATCAAACAATTAACTGTATTTCAACTGTTCAACTAAAATATAACACTACATAATTCTACTGAGAAAGCCGCATCTTATATTGTCAGTGTACTTTACAGTTTAAGTTATTACATTATACAACAAAAGATATTTAACAACTAGATAACAACTAATATTTAAGAATTAGCAGGAAAAGTCATATGCATTTGATATCCAGCAATGGACAAAACTATGCAGGTATCCATACAAAACAAAGAAGCATTAAGAGTGAAGGTATAAGAAACCATGGAAAAATAATTTAATTATAGTTCACAAAGCTTACTAAGTGTGAATGAACTTCGCCTTAATCAAAGGAAAGATAACATTCCAAATTGGCGGGAAACAATAAAAACAGTAAATTACAAAGTTTTAAGTTAATAAAAGAATAAAAAAATAATAAATCCAAAATAATTGTATTTCAAAGATATTCATTAAACCACAAAAAAATTAAAATGCAAAGTATATACAATATAACCTACTATCAGTATGATAATAGAAATTTTAATTTGCACTAATTATGTAGACAAATTAAAAAAAAAAAAGAATTTAAAATTGTTTACAAATCAAACCCTCTTCATTAAAAGATGAACATAGTCAAACTTTACTCAGAAGTAAATTAACTATATAGAACCTATAATGAGCAATTAATAATAATAAACACTATGAACAGTAGTTGTATAAATAAAATTACTAACTGAAACACTCTGATGTCAGTCACCTTCAATTTTTTTTTTTTAAATTAGGTACTCCTGACACCAACATTCAAAATGTTTTTCCATTTTTAATTATATTTTAACAATCTTACAAGCCAAATAATATGAAAACAAAATCCTCTTTTCAACAAAATTTACTTTTAATATTCCAAAATGTTTTGCAGAAAACAACAGATTCCTCATCACAGAAATTTGAAAATCAGTAGCAAGCTCAGTAAAAAAAATTAATTTGTTGCCGTTATTTGCACAATAAACTATATTAACAAAAAACCCCTTCTCCATTTATGAATGTGGTATGGTACATTATTTAAGCCATAACATTTTTTCCATTTTCTAAAAATGACAATTTTCTTTTGTCCATTTCTGTTTAGCCTTCAGAATCGCTGTAAGGTACTATTTCATTGGATGATACGTATGAACGTAAAGAAAGAGTTGTCTTGTACAGTTTCAGATCGATCATTCCTAAGATGTGTGGTTTTTAAAAATTTAAAAAAGAAAACATTGTAGAATCTTTTAAGACAAATAGGTGTAATAACCGATTCTGGCATTCTTAATAAGAATATCACAATAGAGATCGTATCATTAGTACCGAATCTAAAACTAACCAACGCTTCAAAACCTTATGTTTACTTTAAAAATTTGCTGCAGTTAACAGAATTATGATAAATGTATCAAAGCCAAAAAAAGCAAAAATATCACAGAAAATTTTTTTTCTGGGGAAACAAATATATGGATACTGTTATCCGATAACAAAATCAAAATAAGTAATCAATGACTTATGGAAAGACTGCATAAAAACTAACTACCGATATGTAGTAAACCATAAAAACAAGGTTTTACACATCTTGTATGTGTACAATATATAGAAATTAATCTCATCAACCAAACAATTCTAAAAAATTACCAATATTAAGTCTAAAAATAAGAACTTTTATTTATATTAATTGCACTGAATACTTCATGGACTTTAGTTAAGATATTTAAATGAAATTCAGTATATTCCTAACAAAGTTATGAAGGAAATATAAACTACACAAAGTACAATTAAATCAGTGTCCAAGCACTGTCTAGTAGAATATATGAGAAGAGAGGGTAAATATTTCACCTTTTTTTTTCTTTTTTTTTTTTACATATTTATAAAACATTTAGATTAAGATTTATTTATATTTTAACTGAAATAAGAATAGAAAAATAAAATTACTTAAAATGCAAATGCTACCTACTAAACATTTTTTTCTTATTAGTAAGGAAACTACTGTAACACTTCTGTTAATAGTAGATACATTTTTAAACTTTTACATTTAAATGCTAAATTTTTCTGCAATACTATATATCAATAATTTTTGATAATTTTTCATTTATGCAAATCGTATGCAGACAAGAAAGAAAATAATTTTTCACTAAAATACTACAAAACAAATACATCTTGTTTGCTATATAGCAAACCAGAGGATTTATCAAAACATGTCTCATCAATCCCACAGTACCATTAAAACATATAAGTGCATAAAAAAGAAAGTTTTATTTGTCGACATAGAAAACAAAAAAAAAAATTAGTTATAAGTACACTACTGATGTTTTACATAAATCAGAGCACAATATTGATGTAAAACAATATTTTTCTAGTATTAGGTTTTTATTCCATAACAATTAGCAAATATAACTAACAAATTTTTGTGGTTATTGTACACCAAAATCTACATATGATTAATGAGTAAATAGTATTCATTTATAATCACACACAAGACAACACTAGTTTCAATTAAAGTTATTTCCTACTTAAAAAAAAATATAAAAATACTAAAGATAAAAATGAGCTAACATTAGCATGAATTAAGACCGACTGATCAATACAAGCAATAGCTTATTTTAAAACTTCAATAAATTAAAAACACTGTATAATAGACTATGTTAATTGAACATAGTGGGAAGAAAAAAAACAGCTATTCATTCACGTAAATATTTATAGCCTAACACTCAATCTTTTGAAATTTATTATAAAAGGAATATATTTTTGATTACTTTATATAATCAATTATATATTCCCGATAGTTAAAATTGTAAATTCCTGCTGTTTACTTTCAAATTCATATACAGCAAATTTAAAATAATTTTTATCATACTTTAATTAAATAAAATAACAATAATTAAACTTAAAATTTCATTATAAATTTGTTACTTTTCAATGCATTTTGTTAAGTAAATTACGTAATGCACAGTTGTGGTGCCTGTCCTGGCTGCAATGTGGAGGGGGGCCGGGATCTTTCTTAAAACTTTAATGATTTATGAAAAATGAATGCAAGGTTCATACATCAGTTTTAATAAATGTTTACACAACACACAATATTAAAGTGAAATTCTTAAAATACTGTAAATTCAGAAACCACCTGTTCAAAAAGAATATCATACATTTTGACAATTATTATTAAACCCCGTAATAAACTTTATTGTATGAAAAATAATTCAAGACTGAAATTTTTTACATTTAATCATTTTTTTTTTTTTGAAAATGATGCATTAATTTCAAATTCAAATGGAATTCAAACTGAAATTTTAATGGCACATTATTATAATTTTACTGTAGTGTCCTTTTCTGCCACAAATGCTGAATATCTGATTTTGTTATTGATATAACAAATGAACCGATGATTATTTTATGGATAAATTATTTAGTTTATATCAAAGCTATAAATTTGTCATATTTTATAATTAAATAACAAATCAAACAAGCAATCACATAATAACACCATAACTTCTTAGATGAATACGCGTAACATAATCCATGATTTAAAGGTAAAATTAAAATTAAAGAAGGATAAAATTAATTAATCAGATGAAATTTTAAATAATCAAAATATAAAAAATATTTTTTTCTAGTTCAATTATAAAAAGGTCTTTTCCAAATTTTTTGTACCAATTTTACAACTTCCTAATTTATCAGTAAAGAGGTAATGAAGCTGTAGTTGAAGTAAAATACAAATTTAATTTTATGAAGATAAAAAATACATTTCTTCAACAAATGAATTTAATTACAGCTAATACAAACTTTCATATTAAAATGCTAAATAAATGAACATTTCTATATGAGGTAAATAATTAATAACAGACGATTATTAAATTAAAATAACATTAAGTTTCACTGTAAAAAAAAAAAGAGTGGACACTCACAATTACAGTTATTCATTGTTGTGCTAAATACAGCTCATACATTTTAAGACAAAATATAAGGAAAACTTATAAAATGAACTATATAATAAAAATATAAAATGAATATTTTTTTAAACCTGTTACATACAAAAAAAAAAAATATAATATTATAATATTGATTTTCAAAGTTACATACCAAAAAAAAAAAAAAAATATTGATTTTCAAAGTTGAGAAACCAGCCATCATAAAAAAGGAGTTTGAAAAAATAAAACAGAATGAATTTATTTTTTATTGTCTTTGGTGGAGAGAGGGGGGAATTAATCTGACCTTTCCAGCATAAATAGAGCTTAAAATTGAAGCCTTAGACCACTAACTACATTATAAATCTTCAACTTATATAACTAAAAGTTGGTAAGGTAATAAATACTAGCTTATTTCCTTAAGAAAAAAGAAAATTCCTTAATTTTTTTAACAAATATAGTAATAAAAATATTATTATATTCTTACCCTAACATATAATAATAAAACATATTTAAAATACAGTAACTTAGCCAAGGTATTTTGTTCAAATCAATATTTGAACAGCATATTATTTATCTAACATCTCCTTTTACAATTTATCTTTAAATAATGGAAAACATAATATTGTTAGCATGACATATAGTAAAAAGTAACAAACAGAAATTTCAAGTTAGCAGGCTGAAAAGATCAAATATTATGACAAATTTATCTAATCTAAAATTTTACAAGCTCTTATGAAAATGTTTGAAGAGAAAGACTTCCCATTTTCATTTCTATACGTGTAGGTCTGACCCTAATACATCCATGCTGGCTATGCGAAGACCGATAGTCATGCTCTTATTGCACTTGGTGGGAGCAGCATACAGAAAAATTCCAAAGGACTTCATCTCTTCTTCAGTAAACTATACAAGCCCGAAGTGCACAAGAATCTTCATCCCATAAACCAGCCCTCTGAAGTGATCTGCCACAATATGGATAAGTGTAACCAACTTGCTTTAAGAGATTAGCATCTTAAAACAAGTTTGTTACCACAAGACAATAACCAGATGCAAAGTCTGTTTTATTGATTTTCATATCAACCCAAAAGCACTTGGTAATAACAGAGGTGAACAATTTATACTAATTACCACATATTTTGCATAAATGTTAAAAATATTACAAAAATGAAACAGGTTTAAAGAACTGTACACTTTGGTGGACAGTGTCCGACATTATGTAGGCTGTCAGAAGACAAAATCTGATTTCATAGAAAAAGGGTGCAATTTGATCACTTGATTAAATATTCCAGAAAAAGCCTTAAAACAAGAAAATGCATTCACATAGGCAACAATACATAAACTCAATTTTAACAAATAATATTGAGCACGATAAGAGAGAATATTAAATTTGTGTTTAAATTGTTAAATTTTAAATATTAAATTTTAAAATATTAAATTTTCATTCTTAACAGTGAAGGCTGCCATGATTAATTAAAAGTCTTGAGTGAACGAAATGCCCCAGAAACCAAGCCTTATTAATTTCATTATTGTTAAAATAAAAACCATATTGCCAAACTTGAATATGCAATGAGCAATATAATTATTCATTGAACACAATATATTACTACAAAATGCAAAACATTTATCCAAGAAGGCAATACAACGATCCAGTGTATGTATGATGAAAACCGTTGTATAACACAAGCATAAGATCATTACTTTTTACCATATACAGACAGACCTTAAAAAACAATTAAAAATAAAATAAAAAAAGAATTATTTTTTAACTGGTTTGAGAGAGAAAAAACACACATCTTTCAGAGCATCAAATTATATTAATTTTTTCTAAGAATTATTACTAGGTATATTTCTTATTAAAATAACCAATACAAAATCAACATGCTATGAACAAACAACATAATTTTGCACTAAAACTACACTATGAATCATTAAATTCAATCACAAAAATTTAATTTATCAAAAAAGTTTGGTCTTACTATATTAATGCATTACTAACATACCATTTGTGGAATCATGAATTCAAATAATTATAAAAATAATAATAAAAACAATAAAAATATTTATTAATATATATTTAATGAGCTTTAACTGTTAACAAATAAAGAAAACCATAACTCAATGCTGTTCTGGTCCTTCTACAGTCTTATATCTCAGGGCGTTTTATTCATGTATTTAACTCAAGAGTAGTTATCTAATATAAGGACAAGTTTATCCTACTACTGTAAATACTATAGATACTTCTACTTTTCCTTATTCTATACTTTTATTCCATACTTTTTTTTTTAAATGTGTAACTGCTTTAAATGCAAACTATTCACAAGGGTGAAAAGATTTCAAAAACAATCCTTCTATTCAAACTGTAAAATATTTGTTATCTTAATAATCAAAATTTTACAAGCAGTTCCTTAATGTTTTGGTTCTTAAAGTAATAAACATGGCCATAAATGCCATAAAAATATAGTTTAAGTGATCTGATATGAGTCACTAATAAAATTTCCATAGCCACTGCCAAGATCAACAAACTTCCTACACCCAGCTTATTCATGTAAGAATGGCATGGTGGTTTACTGTTGACTCTTTTCATAGAACCAAACACAATCAGCATGTTACGCACCAGAGTCCATACTGAATATGGAGATATTCAGCTCTGTAACTGACACCTTTATTATGTTCATCAAAAGAGCTGGACAAATAATGAGTATCATACCTATCAGACAAGCACCAATCATCAACTAATAATAGTGCCTGTTGTACTTTACTACTAGAGCTTTACTTGTGTCATACCATAAGAATTGGATGAGGTAACAAAGCAACAAATTAATCAACATTTTCTGTCAAAAAAAGAGAATATAAATTACTTCTACATACTTTTAATGTTGCTACATTGGGTAAAATGACTTATTAAAACAGATAGAGATCAATTTGAAGTTTTATTGCAACATAAATTACAAACAAATAAATAAAAAATACTTTAATTACAAATGACTACAGGAGCAGCTGTCAAGATGTACAGCACATCAGTCATGAGAAGAATTTTTGTTATCTTATGATGGCAATTTGGTCGATTTGTCTGGGAGATTACAATATTCAGCGCATATTTATTTTAAAGCCATATACTAGACTTGTTATTGCTAATTATTTGAATTACAATGGGCAAAGAAGCCAAATTAAAAAGTATAATTACCAGGAAAAAACCTACTTCAGATTTCTAACAAAATAAAATCTGCAACAAAACAAACCATTTTCCCACTGCAGAGTAGAACATTAAAGATAAGATAAAGGATCCCACATTGAAAATAACATCCCACATTGAGAATAATATTATAAAGAAATCATGCATAGCTTAAAAAAAATTACAACCAATTAATTAATAATATTTACAAATAATTTCAAATACTGACAACTATAGAAAAAAAAAAAAAATCATAAAATTTAAATATCAAAACAGCTTTTTAAAAATATACGTAATTTCTATTTCATATGCATCACCTAAAATACTGCCTACTCTACATGTTTAAATTTTTAGTGCAAAACCAAGCATAGAAAATCAAGAAAAATAAGTATGAAAAGGCCATTATAATTTTACAAAATATTCCAAAACACTCAAAAATCCAATTCTAAAGAATCGCTTTTAATTAATAACCTTTCAAATTTTGTCACACTTATCAATAAATAAGTACTAATAACAACATAATTAACCATGTTATCAAGAAATATTTTCTTGTAAACCATAAATTTATGAACCATTCAAATCAAAAAATCCTGTGGTGTGTAATTCATAAACACTTTTTTTTATCCTAGCCAACCATTTAAGGGAGATTTACAACTAAATATTGTGATTAATTTTCTATCAGACAAGCCTTGCATATTTTCACGAGATCAGTGGTTTCTTAATATTAATTATCATTAATAGAATTAAACATAAATAAACTGATAAGAATTTCTATCCATACACACATTGGTATAGAATATAAATATACACACTGTTCTGTGTAATTATTAGCAGATAATAAAACTATCACCAGACTGTGAAAAAATAGCACCTCAATCTACCGCTTATATACAATGTTGGAATACAAAAAATAAATACTAAATAATATACAGCCTAGAATTTCAACATGATATAAATACTTTGATAGAGATTAATAAATAAAAAGCTGGATAACATTTTAAATCCTGAATATTAAGTGGGCAACATCATTAATTGGAAAAATAAATAAAATTCAACTGAACTGCAATATTTTAAGATCAACTGAATCTTTGAGACTAACAATTTTAAGAATGAGATACATGGGACAAAATGTAATATGAAAATCAGCTGTTAAAACATATGGTGTAGACCTTATTATCAGTGGCAAGGGAAATATAAATATAAATTTAAAAAATGTAAATGCACTTTTTTCTACTGTACATTACAAACAATAACAGTAACAACAGCTTTCAGTTTTTTCTTTTTTTCAGAAAAAAGAATAACTTGGAAACAATTTATGAAAAAAATGTTGACAGGAAGAAAGGAAGCCTAAGTAACCACAAAAATAAACTAAAAATAACTGTTAAGAAAAAGAGATCAATCATAACCAAAAGAGTTAAGTTAAAAATTTACGTGGGCGAACGATTCATATTTAACATGATATCGACTTCCCCACAATTATTTTAACAGTACAATCACAGTCATCAATTATAGTGAGAACATGATTTATACAAATAACCAACACAATATCAAGCCTTCTCACAATAATTTATTAAATACAACAAAACAAACAAACACTTATAACGCTTAACAAAATCTACATGAAACAATTTATACTTTCGCGCAATATTACCACATGGAACTACGTCACACGAATGAATCAACCAGGTCGCTTGACCAGGCTTAATATATATAACTGTCATCCTACGTCTAGAAAGGACTAGAAGATTCTATTTGCTTCTATTACAAATATCTTCATTATTTATAAATACAATTAACGCTAGACAATATAAATAATTACTTCAATTACAGAACTTAATTTTATAAATGTCAATTGCCAAATAAAAATTCATTCTTAAGTAAAAATAACTCAAACATACAGCTTTACTGTTTCTAGTACAATCCAGTACATACTCTCTATAAGTTTCTAGTAAGTTCGAAATCTGACCACTAGACAAAGACTGAATTATTTAAATACTATTAACATACAAATGAAATAATATTAACAAAATGCCATTATTAAATATTATTAACATAACAATTTAACAATGTTTATCACTTTAATTAGTTATCTATTTTGTGTACTTCAATATATTTGGGGAGTTATAATAATTTTTATAAAAACCTTGTACTACAACAAAATAACATTTGTAATAATCAGAAACTACAGATGCAAACATAATTTCAAGTGCCAATTATAATGTACCTTTAAACACCAAAAAATAAATACATAAATTATAGTTTGACAAATTAATAAAGATCAAGTTCAACTCCTGTAAAATATTAAAAAGTGTTATTTTCTTAATATTTTTTAATTCAAAAGATCATAATTTAATTTCAGTTAACACAACAAATAAAAAAATTCTTTTTCTGTTTAGCCTCCAGAACCACCGCAAGGTATTACCTTAATAGGATGATATGTATGAATGTTAATGAGATGTAATCTTATATGGTCTCAGGTCAACCAAATCAGAGATGTATGGTTAAATGAAATCCAACCACTAAAGAACACAGGTATCCACGATCTAGTATTCAGATCCATATAAAAGTAACGTCCTTTATTAGAATTTGAACCTTAGAACTATTAACTTCAAAATCAGCTAATTTTGCGATGTTGAGTTCACCATTGGAACATAAAAACAATTCAACACTATATTACACTATTCAAACATTTTATGGCAATTATTTTGAAAATAGTAAAAAAAAAACTCGCTTCTGCCATCAAAAAATATACATATACATGTTTATTATAAAATTTAGACAATAAACATTGATTTTTAACTAAATATCCGCAATTAAATTATCAAGCCATTAATAATAGAATTTGTTTTTCAATGTGCTTACAATGGTGAAAAGAATTTTTTTTTAGTCTGAAAGCACCAATAAATAAGTTATTGGTTTTTAAAGAAAAAGCATGTAAAAGATTTTAAATCTAAACTACCAAACATAAATGCAATGTTATAACTAAGGTTTACATATGTTTTATTTAAAAATAATATATATTCAGCCATCTGTAAAGTATCTATCTCCTTATTATATAATAAACATGTAATAAATTTTATTTTTTTACATTCTAATTTGTATAAATATAAAATGTACGTTAATGTAAACAGTAGGTTTTATACTATCAATCTAGATGAATACGACTAATTATTTAACCAAATGTAATAATTAAATCTAATCAATAACAAAAGAAATGCATTTCATCAAAATATCTGTTTACAGTTCATCAGACAAATCTATAATTCAATGCGATATATCCACATATCTCTATTTATATCTATAGAATAGTATGGTTTTTTAAAGTAATATCATAATACTTAAACTGAGGAGGATTTTGTTATAAATATATTAATGTTCATTTACACTAAAATGTATAACTTAATATAGTCACAGTATGTGTTGAGCCAAATCCCAACCCTTAATAAATCTAATTGCTACACACTAGAATCCTTGGACAACATGCTTTTAATAACAGAGTTTAAAAAGTTATGATACAAACTTTCATTATATATTTTTTTATTTTGTGAAAGCATATCACAACTAAAAGTTTTGGCACTTTCTGTTATCGCTGTTCCTTTTTAAAGTTACAGTGTCATTAATAAGCATTCATTCACTTATAATTAGCAGTAAAATATAATAGCTTAACTTCAATTCACAATACAAACCTAATTTGAAGACATATTTTTTAAAATTTATTTTACTAAAAACACAGGGTAAATGAAGAAAAAATATGTTTAAAAACCAAACCGGTGAACAGAATCACATTCACTTTTTTGGAACATAGGGATGAAATAATAACAAAAAGCACATTACCATTTTAATAAAAATTAATGGCAATCGTATCTAAAAAAAAAAAAATCATCTAAAGTTTATTCATATATGGATTTTAACCCAAAGTAAACAATTTTGATAATACTAATATTAGAATTTAGATGTAAAAACAAGATTCTGCTGCAAACTATACAAAGCAAACTACTTACATTGAGAGATGCTGCTGCGGCTGTTGAGTTTGCTGATGAATATTGCTGCTGGAAGATTGCATTTCATCACAACTTTCACCACCCGAACTGCTAGCAGTAACATCAGAATCAACTCCATTTTCCACAACCTTTAACTGAGTATGTAGTTGTCCCATCACATCCTCCACTTCACTTCTAACATTTTCACTTAACTTTGGAACTATTGCTCCAGCAAGTGGAAAATTTTTCAAACCATTTGCACTACCAATTAAATTAGAATAATCCCTAGAACCTGAACCAAAATATCTACAAGATTTTGTATGCCTATGAGCAGCTAAAGCCTGCTGTTGAGAGGCTTGTTCCAGCCGCCTAATAAGCACACTAATATTGTTCACAGCCTTCCTTTTGCAATCCTTTTCACAATTTCCATCACACCCAACTGAAGCATGAGGATGTCTTACACTAGCACTGTTGGAATTTGCACTATCTGCTACATTAACAGTTTGATTTAAATGTTCTAGAAAACCAGTCACTTCTTCACAGGCATGTTTACCAATAGTTCTTGCCTGCATCTTGTGAAGACGTCTCAGCAACCTTTGGAGTTTTCTTTCAGTGTAATACTGTTTCTTCTCAATCTCCTCTACTTTATCTTTAATAAATGTCTCTTTGTTTATCATCAAGTTGTTTTCTCCTAAATTTTCATCAACACACATGTTCATTACATCTACATCTGTAAACAATTCTCTATCAAAATTTGCGAGACCACTTGGTAATTCACTACCATCAGATATAGGAAATATACTGTTCATGCCTTCGGTTTCAGAGCTTGGTCCGGGATCCATGGGTACCATCTCATTTTCACCATCGGCACCGTTTGATTCCATACTCTTAATAACTTGTAATATTTCATCAACATTCTGAAAATTTTTAAATAGCTGATCCACATCAGTGGAGCAACACCCTTTCTCTTTCAAATAATTCAATGATTCTGTTTCAGACTTGGTTAAACCCATGTTTCCGTCCAAGTCCCCCATAGGTGTACCACTATTGTTCATTATAAGAGCACTACCCGAATTTGCTAATAAATAATCCGAGGCTTCTTCAATTTTATTATCTATAACCTGAGATTCTTTGCTAATCTTTGGCTTTAAGGAACCATTACTTATGTCTGCATTAATGGATTTAGTAGGCGATATGCGCAAATAAACTTTGTTATCAGAAGTTTTTACACTGGTACTTGCAAAATGTTTTACAGGTAAATTACAAATTGTATTCTGCGTTTGAAGTAACACTTTTTTACATTGAATAACTTTGTTAAAATGTTTTCCATTTGATAATTTAAAAGTAGAAACAGTAGTTTCTGGAGGTATTGTCGTCGGAGTTAACCGCAACTTCTGAGTCTGTCTGGCATCTGTCAAAGCTGGTGCCATGACAACATTTGGGTGCCTCAAGGAGGCAAATCTTGGTCCCATTCATTCATAGGGACAAAATAATGCCATTATATACTCAAAACTTCAAATTATAAATTTAACGCTTAAAAGTGAATAATTAAAGCAAAGATATCCATTAAACTTAGTAACATATATTATCTTAAAGCAGATAACAGTCAAGGAGAATCGAGAACAGATTAAGTTCTGTTAATAAAAGTACATTCGATTTCTAAGCACACGACAATATTTTCCGGTAAAATTTCGTCGATTGTCGCATCAGATATCAGCCCGTTAAGCAAAACAACCGGGTTTTACTAGTCTACCTTCGAAAAACGTTTAAAATAAAACCAATAAACATATAAATAGTCTCAGGCTGCAACACATACCACCTAGAATGTCTTACTGTGCTAACAACTTGTTACACCCGAGTTTTGACAACGAAGGGTGCGCGCTCATTGAAATCAAATGGCAATAAATGCACGTTTCTTTTGTAACGATCTTGTACAAAAATAGTTCACTAATCTCTAGCATTATGCGAAACTTCGAAGAAGTATCCAGCAAAAAACTCATAAAAACACATTAAACTAGTACTAAACGAACCAAGTTTAAAATAATAAGTCTCACCCACGTGATGAAGAAATACACAGACACTTACAAAGTACGAATGATGCAAAGATACCATTGCACCACTCGGAAAGAAAACTTCCACTATTATGGTTTTAATTAGTTTCACGCACACAATCAATAAACGAAAACAATGTTAGCGTTTTACTCTTACTTAACACAGTTAACTTAAGTGAAAAATTAAGGGTCTTTATAACTACTATAACAATGGCGGAGTATATAAATGTTCAAAGGACCACACCACTGCTTGCTAACTGAACAACGATCACAACGGCAAGGAACAGCCCAACTACGATTTTGGAAACTACATCAAATGAGTGAATGAATTATTATTTGTAAATAATTCAATCTATAATTCAATAACAAATTAAAATAATATAAAAGGAGTATCATAGTTTAGTAGCAGTATATTATTAAATATTCCCAATTTCACGTTACCGCGAAAAATAGTTTTAACCTAACATAATAAAACAGACGCTGGTTTGAGCTCTCTACAAATATGACATCAATGCACGGGCCACGAAAGGCGTCTGCGTAGAAGAAACAAGGAACAAACTGCTACGCCCGCTCTCTACTTTAATAAAACAACTAATTTTTCTATTTAAATAACATATTTAAGTAGTTTTTTATTAAAATCCTATTAAAAATCTACAATAAAAGTGTACCATGTGAAAATTATAATACAAATTTAGGTATTTTTAACAAAAAGCCAGATTTTGTGAAATTATTAAGAGGGAAGATGCTCATTAGTTGGAACAGCACAGAGGATTCTCAGTCTTCGCGCGGGTATGATACGCATGCGTTAAGTATGGCGACAAGTTGGAATCGTTAAATTAAAATCTTATGCTAAATGGAAAACGATTATCGTTATACATTATTAAACATTTTGTACAACATTCTGTTATTGTAAGAACAAACAAACAGAAATTAAAATAGTAATAGGTACGCTAAATAGTACGTTAATCATCAAATGTAGACTTTTTTTCTGTAAGACAACCTATTTAAAATAAATTGTGAGGACACTTATCTCTAAGAAAACATTTTTTTTATTTGAAAACTCAACAAAAACCAATCAGAACTGTAAAATTATCACGAATACTTTTTTTAGCGAACTAATTATGCCGTCACTCCAACAAACTACTATTAAAATTATTTCATGAAAACTAACCTAATTCAAAGGTTTAGAAAGTTTCATTTTTGTTTTTAAGGTAATAAATAATATTAAAAATAAATTCCACCATATATAAAGGTAAATACAATAATTGCGTAAAAGTGTGAGTAAAGTATATTCTTTTATTTCTTAGTAAAAATAAATTTTACTTTATTTTTTTAATACTTAGATTCTAATTTCATAACCTAAAATTCGGTAATTTTAAGTTTATATTAATGCATTACAATTTACGAACATGATACAATTAACTACACAACAGTTGTATATTACAACCATTCAAGATAGGCTAAATTCTAAATTAATTTATAAATATATATATTGATGAGGTTAATATACTAAATAAAAAACAAACTATAACCTTTTCATTTATGACGTAAAAAAATAAGATTGAAGAAATTTTAATTAACACCTAAAAATTATTTTACGTACTTTAGTTCTTCACAGATATCATTGACTTATTGTTTTTGTATTTTAATATGTTAAACAACTTTTTTTTTATTAATTTTGCACCTTGACTAAAAAATAATAAATATTTACCTAAACTTTGGAAGCGCTTAAAAAATCTAACTTAAAGTTAATAATATTTTATTTGTTGCCTACATCTTCTCAAATAACAAATGTTAAAATTCTTAAATTTAAAAAAGAGAAACTTTTTAATGCTTTAAAACAGTTTAATGCTTTTTCCGATAACAAAATATATTAATACACATTTATAAATAAATAATTTAATACACAACTTTATTTAGAGGTAGTTTTTCCCACATAAATTATTTACCTTCTTTTTTTTTGCTATTATTTAATAACTGACAACTGCATTATATTTTACAATTTAGAAATCATAGTTATAAAGATATTGGTGTTAAAAGCTCAGTCAGGATTGGTGTTATTCACACAGTACATAATTCATCTCGCCCCAATCAAAATAAATAAAATGATTATAATTAGCAGGAGCCTTAAAGGAATAAATAAATATGAGAATCCATAAAGAGAAAAAGATTATACAAACTACATTAGAAATATATAAAACTATTTAATATTGTGAGAGGTTAATAAACAGAGGGTTGGAAGGACTACAAGAAAGAAGCACAATAGGTTGTTCAAAAGTGATAAATAACACATTCCATTCTCATAGCAGCAAAAAAAATAAATATGAAGAAGTTTTCTTTCAACTTACATAAACAAACTGTGTTTGACACAGTAAAATCAGTAAAAATGTGATACAGCACTACCTTCTGAACTGCACTACATTATACCTTGCAAATGTTAATATACTTTGGTACAAATGTTCTTTTAGAACTGATAAATACCGGATCACAAGAATTGATACTGGATCACGGGAAATTAGAGAGAAGCAATTTAAAAAATATAATAAAAGTAAAATTATAGTGTTTTAATAAGAGCAATAAGTTGCCTATGCCTATGGTGGTATTTGTAGAGTTGGTTGGAACACCCCTGACACAATTCTGTCTAAAGCTTCTGTTTCTGTTGGTTAGCTGTAAATGTAAAGCCCAAACTGAGGTTAAAGAAATTTATGACAGAACCACTCTCCAGTATAATATAATCCACTCATTGAATAGATTCTTTTTTTATAACATCTTATAAAATGTAATGCATTCAAAATATTTTATTTCATTAATAACTGGTTCTACAAACCTGGAATGTATAAGAGAATAACATCCTGTAAATAACAATAACCATCCTGAAGCCATACACATCATTTCTAATCATACATTATTACATCTTGAATTATAAAACTTTATTTTCTTATCAATCCAACACTAACAGTGAAGGGAATTAAAATGAAAGAAAGATCTTTTGTCTTTGAATAATCACCTCTTCATTTGCCCAATCTGGATAAGTGTCAGATAAGCAATGTTTTCATAACAAGCAACAGCATTTTGATGTGATAGATCAAATTTATGTGAGCTTTCAGTTGAAACTATTTGTGATATTGTTGCTCATAAATTCGTTTTAGAGTTGTATGGCATTTGATATTTATCAGTTAATGTTAAAATGTCTAAACATCAGTTACTATTTAAAAGTCCAAGAAGAACTACAGAAAGAGAAAAAAATGTTGATTTTCCTATACAGGATAAGCTAACTCAAGAGCCAGTCAAAATATATCATAGTTTTATGGCATTTACAATTACAATCTATAATAAAACTTGAAAAGTTTTTTTTTCTGTAAGATTTTATTTTAATTTTAAGTAGAGGGAGCTACAATTTTACTTCAAAGGTGGGAATTTGGAGGCCTGACTTCTAATTTACAATAAGCACAACATGATAAAAACAATTTTTTCAGATGAAAATTAAAATCTTACTTTAGTGCCTAACCTACTCAGTATGCCTTGGGGACTGTAGCATTTACAACCAAATGAAAGCAGCATATAACTAAAGTTTATATTGATATTTTTAAATAGATGTCATAAAAAAAATACTTTTAATTCAGAAATGAAAGACCCATTTGAGAACAGAAGCATGTCCCTAAACAACTTTTCTCAGCCCTTTTAAAACAGTTTTACTCAGCCCTGGAATTATATTTCACGTACATGTCCATCTGAACTACACACTACTCTGCCAGACCTAATTGTTCATTAAATTTTAAAATTTAATGTTGTCCAATACCTTGGACTACAATGAACACAATGGAATTACCAAATGAAAGAATTATTTTACATAACATTTAACAAAAAAATTAGAAACCATATGAGCTTTCTCAAATAGAATGTAACAACTGATACTAAGCAACTACCCAACAAGTTTATACAAATTGGTTCTAAATGTTAGCAAACAAGTCGTCTCTTAACTTCTGGATGATTATCACTAATGTTAGTTAGTGAAGAGAAAACTAATTTATATATGTTTTTCTTTCTGTCTAATAAGAATGATTATGCAATTCTGCTTTTGAAGTTTTTATGCTTCCTTACTTCTTGTTTTTAACCCACTGTGTGATCTCTCACAACAGTATTCTGTCATTTTATATTTAATAGTGTGTAAAATTTTTTCTACTTGTGGTTAAACTGCTTATTTATTTTTTTAGAGATAACTTAGGGCCCAAAGAAGACATTTTAAAGGTAAAACCAAGTTCTGTTGGTTCACAATAAATAACTCACAGTTTTGTAACAAATAAATAAATGCACACTAATAGAACACAGCTGTGGGGATGAAGATTGCTATATTTTGGTAAACTAATAAATTGGTTTTTAACAATGAAGTTTTTATAATAAAAAAACGTGTAATGTAAATAAAAAATCATCCACTGTGTAAGTTTCACAATAAATAACTCACAATTTTGTAACAAATAAATAAATACACACTAATAGAACACAGCTGTGGGGATGAAGATTGCTATATTTTGGTAAACTAATAAATTGGTTTTTAACAATGAAGTTTTTATAATAAAAAAGCATGTAATGTAAATAAAAATCATCCCACTGTGTAAGTTTAGTTTAAAACATTCTGGCAGTAATAAAGTATACAATACTTATCAATTTTACTTCTTGCTAGGAAGGTGCTACAACTCAATAATTAGTTGAAGATGAAGTTTCAGATTTATAAGAGAGCGCATAGCAGCCTAGCCACTTCGATGACTAATATAACTTCAAAGCTAACTTTGATCTGTATGTGATATATTTCATGGTAACAACTGCTACAGCATTTTTAACACATGTTTATCTGATATAAGGTAAAAACAAAAAATTAATAAAATATTTAAGCTTTTATAAGTTTTATATATATATATATCCTTATTTTATTACATGGCCCTTCTGAATGAAGGTGAGACGCTAGATAAAATAAATATAATAATAATGGAACTTCTTTTCTGCTACTTTACTGTAATGAGATATTATACCAATGATGAAATTTCATTTACATAAGATCTAAAATTAATAGAAGAAAGATATTTAAAAAAAAATAAACTAAGATGATGGAAGGCTGAAGTCTAACCTCATTAGAAGTACATTTTTACGGAACGCACTGCAGCATTAATATTGTACCACAAATTAATTTTCAGTAATTACTTTTGCTACTGTTATATTCCTATAAACTAAATACCATGATGTTTAATATGTACGGGCTAAATTTATAATCCTGCAACTGATTCTTTCAGATATTTTACATATTAATAATTTCTTTTGACCATTAGCTATTATAATAGTCAACGTGCAGTTGTAGTCTTAGATACAATTCTGGGGTCAGGCACCAGTTAATGTTAAGAATTCTAATTATTGTTTTCAGATAACTCAGTAATATTTAAAACATAAAGTCCTTTTTCCAACATACATTTGACTGATAAATATGAATTGCTCTAATCCTCTGATAACTAAAAATACCAGAACCAGGGGCTAAGGTGCTTTTCACATAAAGCCAGGCCTAATATATATGTACAGGATCTTACACAACCATTTATTTATTAGGGATCTAGACTAGCATGGAGGGAATTATCTTTTATTCTGCCACAAGTATATGAATCTACATTTATAGTCTGTTGTAAGTATGGCCAATGGAAAACCAAGTCAATGGTAGCAGAAATGTATCTAGAGTGATAAGAAATTATGTTGAAGATGGCAAACAATACTTAAAAAAAAATTGTTCTCCACAGTAATGCCTTTTTGTTCCTCCTAGAGACATTAAATATATTTTACCGAAAACATGTTTCCTCTAAGAAGCCTTGTGCACAAATGGAATAAACTTCTGAAATAATGGATGGCAAAGATTCTCCTAATTTGAATCAGGCAGAATATTTTGGACCAATTTTCAAAAGAAGTAGCTGAATCTCTTGATTGCATAAAGATTACTCACAACATACCTTACTTGTAAACCAAGAATAGGAACTGAAATTTTTGACAGCTTTTAAGTACAAAAATAGTTTATACAAAAAAAAATAGTTAACAGTTAATGTTACATATTTTTATCTAAGCAATAAAAGGTAAAATTCATAATTAATTAATAATTTAAACATAAGTAAAAAAATGACTTGCAGATTCAAAATTTTAGACTGATAAAATCATTGGTTTTTTAATCCAATCTGCTAGTAGATGTTTTTGTGAGTGTCTATGTAATACATACAAAACAGCTTTCTGAACAATGTCTAAGTTCTAACAAACAAATCTTTCGCAAAAACAAATTTTAATTGTTTCTTAAACAAACTCTGAACAAAAATTATTTATTTTGGATAAAATTCATGCCAAACATCACCCTAAATATCAAGAAATTTTAAGACCTTTTTTGAGAGACTAAAAACTTTTTTAATGCTAATAAAATAACCAGCCGGCCTCCGTAGCCGAGTGGTAGCGTCTCAGCCTTTCATCCGGAGGTCCCGGGTTCAAATCCCGGTAAGGCATGGCACATTTCATACACGCTACAAATCATTCATTTCATCCTCTGAAGATATAACCTAACGGTGGTTCTGGAGGTAAAAAAAAAAAAAAAAAAACAAATACTATAATTTATGTATATAAAATCTACTTGAGTAGCATAATTCTAGGTTTGGAGTAACTTACATCATCAGTAATTTAAAACACAATTAAAAATTATTACTTAGTTTAAATTTTTCTAAGTAGTTTGAAATTAATGGCTATATTATTTCCCAATTATAATAAAAATCTAGGTTCCGTTAACAATACTCAATTTACATATTATTTTTGTTTTGTAAATACTAAAACATTATAAATAAAAAAAACAGCAATCACAATTTTAAAAAAAAATTTGTTAGTAAATAATTTCTGGTGTGTGTTTGTGTGGTGGAATAATTGTAGCATCTCAGCATTTCATGCGGAGGTCCCAGGTTCGAATCCCAGTTGGCATAACATTTTTCACATGTTACAAAATTCAATTCCTATAATCCCATATACAAATTTCTGTGATGAATTAATTCATCAAGCAAAAAAAAAATGAAAAGATTAATGAAAAAGACAACATTTATTAAAGTATTATTATAAATTCAAAAATAAACATGATCAATGAATTTGCAAACACACTGTAAAAAGGATAATTTGTAAAAATTATCAGAAAACGATTGGTAAAATTCTGGTTACACTTAATAACAATGAATGGACAATTTTGTTACATGGAAGAATTTTATGAAGTAACAGGTTTTTGAGATTAGACTTTGTAATTTAATAACGTAGAAGTAATTTTTAATGATAACAATATTGTATTACAAAATATTTGATAGAGGATCTCAAAAAATGTATTATTCATCAAAAAATTAAAAAATAGATCAGGCTAGAAAAATTTTTTTTTTCTAATTATTACAATAAGATGAAATATGGTTTTCCCCAGCCCTTTAAAATGTTTCTTAACAAAATACTCCACAGGCAGTACATGCAAAACAATAAACAGGAAAACATAAAAGATGTGTATTTAATTTTTAAGTAAAAAAGCAAATACTATAATCAAAAAGTGATTATCTTACTTTTTCATGTATTATTTCTTATTTATATGGAGGCATTCCCCAATTTTACCTACCAAAGAGTGAAAATGTATTTAATGGGTGAAATTCTATAAACATTTATCACATATGTATGTTTTTCACATTAATTATAAAGTCAATGTTTGTTTATTCAGATTATGTTTATGAATACAATCAATTTCTGTTTAAATCTGTGCATATAATTCAAAACTTTATAATTTTTTTTTTTTTTTCTAAATGGGCTTACAAATAATAAAGTTTATTATCTTCTGGAAGAAAAGAAAACAATATCATCAAAAATTTAATTACAACCCTATTAAGTAACTTTATTAAAAATATCCAAGGAAATATCAAACTAAAAACAAAGTTTTGAATATAGGTACCCAAGAACAAACATACTAATGGGTATAAAATATCCTTAAATGCGATTTGTAAATAGATATGCATATAATATGTAAATAGTATTTTAAATGGTCTAAAAAGGACTTAAAACTAAAATAGACAACCATTAGGAAAATAGTATATAATTAAATAATCAGTAATCTGTGAAAGATATAATGAGAGTTTCCACCCAAATTTTGAATAAGATAATGTATAATTTATTTATTTGCACAGCACTGATGGATAATAATGAATTCTGTAGGATGCAAAAGATGCCATGCCTGATAGGGATTTGAAACTGGGACCTCCAGATAATAAGCCACTATTACTGCAATATCTGTTCAGTTACAGTCTATAATTGAACAACTTTTAGAACTCATGCAATTCGTCAATTTCAGCAAATCTGTCATATAAAATGATGCCAATTTTAATTGTACTGGCACCTAAAGTGCACAACCAATAAGAATTTGATACATTTTGTTGACTATATGTGTCATATGAAAGAAGTCATATAAAGACTCCTTTATAACAACATAAAGTTAATCCCTGATTACAACCATTTATTTTAAAATTGAAATGTAATGAACTTTGTAACACATGAAAAATGTCAAGCTGATCAGCATTTCAAAACAGAACACTGGATAAAAATTTGAGAATACAACTACTCTGTTTAAGAGTGGAATGGTAGTGTTTCATATCTTGAAATTTATAGACCTCTGACCACTTACTCAACATATAAACCTGTTCAACCAATAAATTAAAATTTTAATGTTAACAAATATCTGGTCATTACAGAAAGTCATCAATGTACCTCTAATTATATTTAAATTTAGTATCATATAAAATTACATAAGTAAATTTAACTCAAAACTAACCAAAAGAGTATTTCTAACTCAGCATTACAAAAAAAAAAAAAACAGACTTCTAACAATAAAAACAAGGTAAACAACTTACCAAGCACTTTATACATCATTTTAAATCCTTTGAATGCGACAAATCTATCCTGAAATAAAAATAAAATATATATATATAAATGAAACAGAAATATAACCATTTTATACACAAAATATATAATCACATTGATAAAATATATACAAAATGTAAAACCTATGACAAAAATGTTCATGTGATTTCACTGATATGAGTTTTTAAAAAATACTTAAAATTGGCTAATTATGTCTTATCTCATAATCTAATGTATCCTTTACTATGGCATGCTAAGTATTCTTTGGAAACAATTACATATTAAACTGTAGCTCACCCTGAAGGATATATAACATTATTCTAATCCGCATTATAATTTATATCTTTAATACAAACTGAACCAACGTTTTACTTTTCATCAGATCCAATTCCTTTTATTTAAATTTGAATTCTGAAAGAATTGTAACTAAACGTAACTGTATTTTGATGATATAATAGCCTTAGAAATGTGTATTTAAAATTTGGGTAAAAAATGGTTTTCAAGAGCCTGTTAAAATGGGCCTACATTACTATGTTATGTTTATATAAATTTCTAGATTTAAGTGTGGTGAGATGTGGTTCTTTTTCATGTATGGATACAACTTATATATTACTGCAACTAAGGTATATTTATAAAGTTTTGACTAACAGATTTTTCTTAAATGAAGACAAAAATTGGACTTGAGAACATGAATAACAATTTCAGCAAGTTCAAATCACTTGGATTTATTTAAATTCCTGGAGATCTCATGCTGAATTTAAGAACATTCCTTTTGATAATGCCATAATAACTAGCTATAGAAATCCATTCTCCAATGATTTACCATGCAATCTGGGCATCCATCCATCCAGTTAACTCTTAAATATGGACAGCAGAGTTAAATATTTTTATGGCCAATAATGTAATGCTCAGTAACATTTTATTAATATTAAGAACTTAAAATCAATTAAATTCAAAATTAATAGTAGAAAATTGAAAATTCTTTACATCATTACTGTATTACATCAGTTAATTATTGTCATGTTAATACTGTATTATGTCAGGATAGTATTTGTTATTAATCTTACAATTTTGAATAAAATTAATTACCATAATATTTATAATTGCTTTACACTAAAATAAAATTTTGGATGGTCTTTTTCAAAGAACAGATTTTACAATTATGACAAAATGAATAAAAGAGTCGATCTTCCTACAGCCAAATTAACATAAGAAACAAAAATTATTTTTTTTTTTTTTTTTGTCTTCAGTCATTTGACTGGTTTGATGCAGCTCTCCAAGATTCCCTATCCAGTGCCAGT
>JAAAKQ030467574.1:0-24063 GCA_010016005.3 Zanna intricata | reverse complement strand
CAGCCATGATTAACAGCACGACAGCGATAACGAAACTAACCTAGCAGCTTGAAACTTGCATAGACATAACAAAAAAATAAACAAAGCATGCGTCATCGACGCAAAATGACAGTACTACCAACATAAACAAAAATATAACTAAATTGTGGATAAATATTGACTTACCCTCGTATTATTTAATGTTCCCGGTGATCGGAAATATCCTTATCTATTTTTTAAACTTTTCTAAAATTTATCTCTTTTTTTGTCTTTTGCTTTTATCACTGTAATTGATAAATATATTTTCAATGAGCTCTTCAAAATTGCATCTATAATGGATTCTCGCTTATTAAGAAGTGATCCGTAACTTTTAAGGCAACTGCAACAAGGCCGTTGCTCATCATGATTCTTTTTATTTGTATGCATTGTTGTTAGGACTTATATGATTTGCTATCTAACATTTTGAAAAATTTTCGTTAAACATTTTTTTTTTTTAGCTAAAACCAAAACTTGGATTTAATTTATGAGATAGATCTAAAATTTTAATTTTGGTTGAATTTGATTTCTATTTATTTATTGGTATTTCATACACATTTTTATTTATTATTAAGCAAAAGATGTTATAGAACGTATTCTTAATTCACATTGGGACTTGAAAGTCCTAGATGATTTTTAATCGAAACCGTCATAATTTTATACGGTTTGTTTGTATTATCTTAGAAGTAATTTGTTTACGTCCTGTACATCGTGTTTATTTATTTATTATTTATTTTTTTGCCTTCAGTCATTTGTCTGGTTTGATCCAGCTCTCCAAGATTCCCTATCTAGTGTCAGTCGTTTCATTTCGTTTATCCCCCCCCCCCCTACATACTACATTTCTAACAGTTTGTTTTACATATTCCAAACTTTGGCTGCCTGCACAATTTTTCCCATCTATTTGTCCCTCCAATATCAAAGCATCCTGGTATAGGATGCGTAAAATGTGGTTTATAAATCTGCTTGTTCTTTTAGCTATATTTTTCCAAATGCTTCTTTGTTCGTTAGTTTGCCGCAACACTCTTCATTTGTCATTTTATCCACCCATCTAATTTTTAACATTCTTTTACAGCACCACATTTCAAAACCTTCTAATGTTTTGTTCTCAGGTACTGCGATCGTCCAAGTTTCACTTCCATATAAAGCTACGCTCCAAACATATACTTTCAAAAAGGTTTTCCTGACATGTAAATTAATTTTTGATGTAAGCAAATTATATTTCTTGAAACTAGTTTCGCCCTGTGCTGTTTGGCATTTTATATCGCACCTGATTCATCCATCTTTATTAATTCTTCCTAAATAATAAAATTCTTGTACCTCAATAGTCTTTTTTCGCCCTATTTTTATATTCAGTAGTCCATTTACTTTATTTCTAGTACATTTCGTTACTTTCATTTTGTTTTTGTTTATTTTTATGCGGTAGTTCCTAGGACTTCATCCACGCCATTCATTGTTTCTCCTAGTAATTCTAGCTGAGAGTAAAAGACTTTTACTCTCAGCTAGAATTACTATATCATTAGCAAATCGTAGTATCTTTATCTTTTCACTTTCCACTGTTACTCTGGATCTAAATTGTTCTGTAACGTCATTAACTGTTAGTTCCATGTCGGATTCTCTTTTTTATTACTGATTCTTTCTTATGCTCTTTGATTATTACTGTTGCAGTGTGATTCCTATGAATGTTAGCAATTGTTCTTCTATCGTTATACTTGAACCCTAACATTTTTAAAATGCTGAATATTTTATTCCAGTCTCCATTATCAAATGCCTTTTGTAAGTCTATAAATGACATGTATGTTTGTTTTTTTTTTTCTTTAATCTTCCTTCTACTATTAATCTGCGTGCTAAAATTGCTTCCCTTGTTCCTATACTTTTCCTAAAACCAAATTGGTCTTCTCCCAACACTTCTTCCACTCTCCTCTGAATTTTTCTGTGCAGAATTCTATTAAAGATTTTTTGTGCATAAGTAGTTAAGCTAATTGTCTGTATTCTTCACATTTATCTGTTCCTACTTTCTTTGGTATCATGACAATACCACTCATTTTGAAGTCTGACGGAACTGCCCCTTTTTCGTAAATATTACTCAACAGTTTGTATAATCTATTGCTTCCTCACCTGCACTGGCAGTAATTCTGCAGGTACCCTGTCTATCCCACGGGCCTTTCTACCACTGAAATCTTTAACAATCTATTAAATTCAGATCCCAATATTGTATCTCCCTTTTTATCCTCATCGACTTCCTCTGTAACGTCAGTCTGTAATTCATTTCCTCCGTATAAAGCTTCAGTATATTTCACCCATCTACCCACTTTTTCTTTCGTATTATAAATCGGTATACCATCTTTGTTTAACACGTTATTTGATTTTTATCTTGTATAAAATACGGTTTCTTGTAAAGTCATGTAGATTGATTTATAATTGCTTTAAGGTGACAATTATTTTGTCTGTAATATTTATTCTATCATTTTAAATCCCAAAATGCATATACTTTTGCTCTACACTTACGCATCATAATCTACTTTTACTTTTAGTTAAAAATAATTATAATTTTTGCATCATTTGACTTCGGCTTACTACATCTGGAGAAAAACATGAACAGAACCACCGGTTCTGAGTTAATCGTATAATTTCTTATAATTTTAAGTGATATTTCATATTAATTATTATGTAGCCACGTTTAAGTTTAATTAAAGTATTTTTAATCCTGAATTCTTGAATATAGGTGTTAGTTTGATACTTGGTCGTTGGAATGTAATTAACGCCACTAATACAGAGTTGTCATTAGTCTGTGATGTACACCGCCAATTTTTTTTCGGTCTTACAGAGAATAATAATCTCATCTAAAAGAGACTAAAAAGTGTGAATATGTGGTGATGGAAACCGGTCAAAATTCGACTAAATGAAAAATTTTGTGAAATCAGTGTCCTTATCTTTGTTAACTGGGAAAGTAAAATGGGTGGTCACTCTTGTGTCATTACACTTATTCCTAAAAGTTTAGCTTAGAAGTGGCATAACGTATAAACGTCATACCTTTTTCTTGGCGTAGTCGGCAAAAAGGGTTATTTATTTAATTTATGTATTACGATCTGAAATTTATAAATCATCAGACGAGTCATCTTTAATAAAAAGTCTGTAAATTTTAATAAAAATCGGCCCATTAGATAAAAGAATGCTGAACGTAAAAAACCTAGAGCTTGGTTTGAATTGAAGAACCTCTTTCAGTTCAATTTTTTTTTTTTTTTTAACCTCCGGAACTACAATTATGTATTACATCAGAGGATGAAGATGAATGAATTGTAGCGTGTGTGAAAAATGCCATGCCTGACCGGAATTCGAACCCGGGACCTTCGTGTGAAAGACCGAGACGCTATCACTCGGCCACGGAGGCCGGCCTTTCAATTCAACCCGGACTTTAGATTTTTTACGTTCAGTATTCTTATCTAATGGACTGATTTCGGTGATTCTATTTTTATTTTTTGCTGGAGTTCCTTGGGGATCCCGTTATAACTTTTTTCGCTGATGATTTATTTTTTTCTACAATCTGAAGATGTTTTAAGTATTATTTCGTCTTTATCGTTAATATTAGATTGTTATATTTTAATAATAACTTAATATAACTTAAATTTGTGATATTAAAAAGTATTTTTATGTGAAAATTCAAGAAAATTGAAGAAAAACTTAAGGTAATTGTTCAGTTTAAAAGAAAAAAACAAATCCCCATTTCAGACACCGGTAACTTGTGTTCGGTCATCAGTAACCTACGTCGTTTTTCTTAATTCTTTTTTTTATTATTAAAATATAGGTTTTTCTTCTTTATGTTATGTGTGAATGGGTTTTTTGTAATACGGTCAGCGCTTTTTTGTACGCTTATCGTAGTTTTAAATAATTGTAATAACAAAACCCACTTTTGAAAAATTCCTTAAAAATTAAAAAAAAAAAAAAAATTGAAAAAATCGTTTACAATTCTGTGAATTTCGACTTTTAAAGCCGGCACCAAGTTGTATTAGTCGTATTTTTTATTTTTTCAGACTTCAAAAAATAAAAATTTAAAGAAATTAAAAGCAGTATATTTTGATTTTTACGATAGTTCTTTTTTCTCTATAAAAGTGAAACCTAAATTAATCAACAATACATGCATTTTTAATGCCCGTTTATTTCATGGAACTATTTATAAATTTTTATGTTTAATGAAGCTTATGAAAAAGTACACGCTTCTAATAATTGTCACACTTAAGATATCTGGTAATTATTATACTTGTACAAGCACTCGCTCACTTTCTGATCGCAGAAATCGTACGTGACTCTTCCATATCCATTTATGTCCGGAATTTATAGTGTTATTTGAAAAAATATTTTATTAAACCTTTCCTAGTCTTCATTTTTAATTATGAATTAATTTTAGCTCACAAGCGTGTAATTTTATTATTTTCATTCAGTTAATTTTGTATCTACGTTTTATTTATTTTTCCCCGATTATTATGTAATACGTAATATAAAAAAACTATGCTCAAAAGTTTTAAATAGAGTCTTAACAGTTTTTTTGGGAACGAAACATTTTTGATAACTACATGTTTTGTACATTTTATTTATGAACCGTATGTTTTTAACACTTTTGTTTTATGTTATCTAATGATCAAAGTATTCTGTTCGTATCTAACAGTCCTAAACATTTTTTTTAACTGATTGCTTTAAGTCCACCACCTTGGTCGATAAATGAATAAATTACGTTTCTAATAAAAATGTTTCTGTTTTATTCCACAAGATGTCGCTACTGCTGCCAGATAACTCAGCATATTTATATTTTTGACGTCTCCGAATATATTTTACGTAATGCGTATAAATATTTTTGTCGCTTTTGCGAATCTTGGCTTTTCATTGTTATTAAATTAATATCAATGTTGTGAAAAAATACTCTTTATTAAATTTAAAAAAAAAAAATCACGTTTTGCTTTTGCGGTCAGAACTTTTGAGAATATTGTCTCGGAATGCGATTAGTTTTTATGTGTAAATAAATTACTGATAAGGTAGACGATTAATTTTAAAAACATTTTCTTAGTTAAACACCAAACTCACACGCAAACACACACTGGCGTTTACATTTCTTATTTTGAAATCATTTTATTGTAGTGAATCAGAAATTTTTTGCCTCTGTACCTCCGGCTTAATTGTCCAAATTTTTACTATATCCATTATGTTTTGTTTTGTCTTGCCGTACGTTCATCTTCGCTGTTTAGGTCTTTCTTTGTTTTTTTTTTTTTTTTTTTTTTTTTTTTATAATTTTCCATTTTATCCATATTCTTTTAAGATTCAGGATAATCACCTTGAAGAATGTATTTATAGTCGCATTAAATCGAGACGTTTAAGTTTCATTCCCATGTTTGGTTCACATTAGCGTATGTATCTTTACCACAGTTTCATTTTCGCTGTTGAAAATAATAACTAAATTAATTTTATATTGAATGACCTTTAAATTTTATAGAGGATGTTATTTAAAAATAATAAGCTAAATTATTTAAATACTTTTTTAAAGTAATTTTTCTTCATTTAATTATTTCTACACTTTTTGGTTTATATTTTTTACATGTGTCTAGATAACGTAGGTATTTTCAATTTAACAAAATTCATATTACGTATATATTTATAATTTTCTTAATAAATTGATTTTATTAACTACTTTTATTTAAAGATGATTTTATGTGGCATTTTTAAAAGGAAAATTAAAAAAACTTTCCTTAACTAGTTGGCTAGAATGTCAAATATCTGCTTGTTTTCTTCTTCTTTCCTATATTTTTTAAGCCCTGTTACTTTGTTTTTATGTTAAACTTTTTATAAAAAAAAATTTAAATAGAATTAATTATCCCTCTGTAACAAAAAAAAAAAAAAAATAACGTCTTACATTTCCTTCTTAGCAGCATAGTTCAGAAAAGTTGAAGTTCACATAAAAACAACTATCGGTAAAGTGGGCGATTGTTATAATAAAGCAGTGTTTCCCAACCTGTGTTGATCAAACACAGTTGGGAAACAGTTGTTCAAATCATTCGATTTGAAGATTCAGGGTATTTAATTTCTTGATTATGTCGACCAAGTAGCTCAATTCCATCATAAATAAACCATCTCGAAACTTGTCGGCTTCGGGTCGGTTTTTCTTTTCAAGAAAGATTGCGATTTAAAAATTCATAAACAAATTGCAAAAATTTCCCATCATGTCTCGCAATAAAATAGTAACGCTGAATGATCTGCACTCATGTCTTTACAAAGTGAAGAAATTATTCTTGATTTTAGGGATCTCATTTTTTTATAATTTAATTTGGTTACAACCTTCATTAGCACAACATTCAGACCAGGACTCATTTCTTTGGAAGCCAGAGCTTCTCTGTGGATCATGCAATGAGTCCAGACACACAGTGGAGATTTTTGTTTCAAAAGTGCTTGTTATAATTTTGAATCTTCCAGACATTGAATGAGCACCATCGTTGCATATTCCGACGGAATTTTTACCCTCTGTGTTTTCCTCCTTTATAAAATCATTTAAGATAGCAAATAATGCGAGTGTTGTTGTTCTGAGTTTTATGGTTTGCACAGAAGTAGTTCTGCTGCTGACATAACATCACAAAATCGAACATAGCCATGAAATTGAGCATAAATTTATTGCATTTGTTGCTTCATCAAAACGAATTGAAAACAATTTGTCACGCAACTTCCCGAAGAGCTGATACTGTACAACTTCAGCTATATCCCGAGCAATAGTTTTATTTGATAGAGGTATGGACTGAAAGTTTTTTGGTAAAATTCTCTCAAAACATAGTTTCTACAATCTCAATTGCAGCTGGGAAAATTAGCTCTTCACCAATAGTGTGAGGCTTTTATATCTGGCTGTGTTATATGAAACTTTGAAGAGGCTATTAAAGCTTTTTCATTCACAGTTTTTTTTAATGATATTTCCTTTTCATGTGATTTTAATTTTAATTCGAAGAATTTTCTGGGCTTGTTAACGTACTCGCTATAAAGCGTTTCCAAATGTCGTTTAAGTTTATTAGGTTTCATGCTGTCTACTGCCAAAACTTTTAACCAAATGACAAACAGCGGCATTTCTTCTTCGTTTACTCCAATACTGGTAAACCCAAAATTGAAGTATTCTCGAAAATATTTTCTTGATTTTTATTTTCGGAACCACGCTCGTCTGCACTTGTTGATACTTCATTATTGTCTAATGCACGCTTACGCTCACTTAAAAATTTATCCATGATTTATCCATTTATGATTTATTTATTTATCCATTTATGATTTATCCATGATAAATCTCCTGCTGTGAATAACTGTTAACACGCAGATTGCAACATACACATTCACGATAGATTCAATAGAGACAGAAAGATCGATTCGACTGAGTCTGACTGAAATTGAACAAGGTGCAGCAGCATTTATACATGTTTGTGCAGTCGGTCGCGCAGTCTTTGCAGAATTTTCGAAACAAATTGGAACTTCTCACGAAGCCGCGAGAGTGTCCGATACGGAATAGAGGGATACGATAAGAAGACGAAGATAGAGGGGGGGCATCGATTCTGGTTTTGTTAATGCAGCGGATCGGTGTTGCCAAATATCAATAAATTTACTTATTCTTGGAAATTTCTAACGTTTGTAATTTAAGGTCGTATTGTAGCTTTAGCGTCAAAATATTCAAATTTCATACATTATTATTGAATGAGTGTGGGAGGACACGATGAAAAATTGGGTCGCAAATACTGAAAGGTTGAGAAACGTTTTGATAATGTGAAATTATCATGGATATCTGTTGTTTTTAGTTGGGTCCTGTACATTCTTCCTTCACTTCTTCGCGAATTAGAAAGTTTTCGGAAAAATATTTTACGGCCGAGTTAAATTAGCCCATGACAACAAATCCTGGCCATCATTTGTTGTCATATTCTAATAGAGTTGTTGTAGAATCGAGGATTCAGTCTACTTTAAATTTACTGGTACGCCTTTCAGTTCACTGATCATATTTCTCTTGGAAATATTGGCGACGATCTGTCGATCTTCCACACAGACGTTTTACTTTTGGTCCAATTCTATTAACATTTTTGTAAAATATTAATTAGATAATATTTACTTTTTTTTTTAATTACTACTAATTGTTATTTAATAAAATGTTATGTTTACGAAAATTGCTTATTTGATGAAGTTTGCTAGTTTCAGTTGCTAAAATAGATCCTTGTATCTGCTAAAATTATCACAAAATCAAATAAGGATGTTTATTAAACAGTAATGATAATTTTTGTTGGTCAAGTAAAATAATTCATTTTGACAGTGAATTTTAAAAGTTTCTTGTACTTTATTTCAGTCTGTAGACAGCATTTATGTTATATTTTACTATGTTTAAGAAGACTTCTAGAATAAAATGTACCGAACGTAATCACGAAATTCAGTCTTTGAGTAATAATCTTTTACATAAAAGCTTAGTAGTGTAGTTTGAACGAATCCTATGATTTTTTTATTATGCGAGAACCGTGCGCTTTAAGAATCCTACAAGCATTTTTTCGCATAAGTTCCAACAAAAAATTTTGAAACTCATATGATTTACACATATATGCAAATTAGGAATCTACATTTCATTTCATCCGATGTGGCTGCATGTTATGTTGGACCCTTTTTACGTCCTTGACGGGTCAATAAGCCGGATCCCCCCACACCAAGCCGTACAGATACTTCTTTTTCTGTTTTAGCCTCCGAAACCACCGTAAGGTATTACTGCAGAGGATGAATATGGATGATTTGTATGATTGTAAATGAAGTGTAGTCTTGTACAGTTTCAGGTCGACCATTTTTGATATGCGCGGTTAATTCAAACCCAACCATCAAGGAACATCGGTATCCACGATCTGTTATTCAAATCCGTATAAAATTAACTGTCTTTACTAGGATTTGAATCTTAGAACTCTGTACTTCGAAATCAGCTGATTTGCGATGAAGAATTCACTACTAGACCAACATGGTGGGTACAAATACTAAGGATGATTTCCAAAAGGAAGGATGCGAAACCTGGACCCAGAGAAGTGACTTCGTGAAACTGGACATCCGCAATGCCCATAATTTCTGATTTTATTGGAGTTTCTTTATCTCGTTATATAGGAGCATTGTAACATTGATCAGCTATTTTGATTTGACTAGACAAATATATGCTCATCAAATTTCTTTTCCTTTTGATATTAAACGGTCGTAAAAAAAGTTCTTCACTCATCCCTGAATTGTGTGACAAGTATGTAAACTGAATTTCATAAATAGTTCGTTCGGAGGATGCAATCTTATATAATACGATATTAATTGTTGATTACAGATGATTTAGTGTTTAAACAACTCATCGAATTAATTCAACCGTAAAAAAATATCTGAATGGCCTTGTGCTTTAAGCTTGAAATATTTAATTCAGGATTTAACTTTAACAAAGTACTCTTTGTTTTTTTTTTTTTTTTATTTATTTAATTTCCTCAGTTATTATTTGTTGTCATCGTCATTAATCATTTATTTAAACCTCGATAATGGATTTCCAGCGAGCAAAGAAGTTGCCTTTAATTGACTATAACAGTCTTTGTAATATTATTACTATAGGAAGGAGGAAAAAAAGGAAAATTATATCTGAGAATTTTGTTATTACAATGAAACAAAGTATTTATCCGTATTTTATCAGCTAAAACAATTTTTTACTTTTATTTTATAAAAATAATATCGGTTGTAATAATTTAATACATTTATATATACATTTTTTAATATTTCTGAGAAATTTAATATTGCATGTAGTAATTATTTTAAAACTTTGAAAAGAGGTATGGTCATATTTACTAACAAACTGCGACTTGATTTGTGTATATACCGTTATTTTGGCCGTTGTTTGCAACATGCCTACGTTAGTAGTAATCTATCCAGTAGACAAACCATTCCGACAAATTGTATACCTCGATATTTTCTTGCAAGGGTGATAAGTCTGTTACAGACGCTAACGCGACTGTAACAGACTACAAAAACTTTAAATTTTCGCAAAAGTATTTAATGGAATTTTTAAACGAACCAGTTTGCAAAGTTAGAAAAACTTTTCATTCAGAATTACATGTTAATTTACTGGATAATATAACATATTATAATTCAATATAACACACCTATTGAAACAAATATAATTATAGAAAGAGTTCTTTAAAAAATTACTCTTTAACAAAAGTCATATCAAGATTTTTTTTTGTGAAGCGGCAAAAAATACTAAAGTGCTTCATTTCTGCTTGAAGAATTATAGATTAGTTGTATGCTCTGAAATATTTTCTTCATTATTTACTATACTGTCTATTAAATGTGGAATATTCATCGTACTAAACCCAAATACAGAAATCGTCGACTTGATTGAATTATAAAAATTGATTTTAAAACTAGTCAATTCTACGTTAAGTGATGTTATTATAAACATGTTAATCTGTTATAAAATCATGTTTTATTAATATAAATTTAAAAAAAGATAGCTTATAATAATTAAGCTTTTAGTTACGCTGTAATAATCCCAAATAACAAATGCGAATCTATAATTTTTTTTTTTTTTTCAATTTATAACTCGTTATCGGTTACCCATTACGTATATTAAGAGAAATTGTAAATTTATATACACCAAACTTCAATTTTTAAACATTTTTCCATTAGTTTTCAAATTATTTTTGTAAATACGGAGAATAAGTGTTAAGGTTTGTAAGAAATTATTTCTCTCTAAATTTATTATTATACTCATATTTTTCCTAGTCAAGAATCGAAATGTTGATGAAATTTCCTTAATTCATCCATATGCTTTTATTCCATTTTTACTTGATAGCGACAGGATTAATTAAAGTACAGTGAAACAAATTTGGTGTGGTAGTTTGTGTGTCAGGGGGTAAGATTTTATTAGATGTGTGAAAAAGATCGAATGAGGGATTGAAGAGGTTACTGAAGAGCTGAATGATATCTCGCAGGGATTAGAACTTTATGAACGTTTTACTCGTGCGTGTTTTTCCGCTTATAAAGAATGCTACCATCGGTAAACAGATAGTAGATTTTTCGGTTGAAAAGTTTTGAGAAAAAATTTGAAATTTTTTAGCAGTATTAATTACATAGCCGATTGCACAAGCCAGCATGTGTAATTAATTGATGTGTCAAACAACAAAATCGTTCCCAAGAGACATCTTCAGAGGAGCTTATTAACTTTCGAATCGTTCTTGAACCATCAGTCTTTCATCCGGAAGGCAAAAAACTAATCGTTGACAATACAACTCTCAGGGTGAAGGTAATGAATGTAAACGAATAGGATAGTCGTACATCTAATTTAATACAATTAAATCGTAAAACTTTCCATAACTTCAAAATTTATAATTTCAAAATAATTTAAGCAGGTCATAATAATTGTGGTCGGTTACAAAAGCGCTCTAACCGCCCCCAAAAATAATAAATATTCATGCCTCACTAAGGTTAATGAGGAATGAAGTGATTTACGACAATTTTTTCGCGGTTCCAAACTCGACGTAATTGGCTGCTCGGCTTTATAAAAAGAACGATTTTAGCTACTCATTATAGTACTGCTTTGTCAGACTAGCTGCGTTTATGAACCGCTTAAACTTTATTTATAGCTGCCTAACCAGTTAACTTACACCGGTATTTCGTAATAATAAAAATTACCTTTGAATCTGGAAAATCTGCGTCTAGAAATTGTAATTAATAAAAATTAATTGAATTAGTTTTGTAATAAATCTTTTATTATTTTATATAAGTATGTTGGATTCGATGTACTCTAGAACTACTGCGGTAAATGAAATTTAAACAAAATTTTTCCTGTAAGATTTTTGTCATCAATTATTAAATTTTTTATTGAAACATAATGTGTGTGTGTGTGTGTGTGTGTGTGTGTGTGTGTGTGTGTGCGCGTGTGTGTGTGTGTGTATTAATGTTTGTATAATGTACTTGCAAGTATTGCTGCAACTAGCGATACTCAAATATACACGGTTTCCGATTAACATCGTTTGCATTTGATATGCAAACGATGTTAAGGTATATTAAATGCTCACTCTTCAATTCGGTCACACGCCGAATATATTGTTGATTAACAACACACCTACCCAAATCCTACTGAAATGCAGGTGACATTCAGTCGAGTGATATAATCACTCTTATCAACGCAGGAAACTTGTTCATCTCAATACTAGCAGAACCATCAACATCATTACATTCAAAGAAAGAAATTTTGTCTGGTGCCGGTTTTATCTATGGTACCTTTCGTGTACCACAGCCATAAAAAAAATCTGTAACAGATAGTATAAAGAATACTTTAATGTATTGTTATCTGTGGAAAACAAATTGATTATACACATTGTGTAGGAAAAACTTTCAGTCTATATACTTGAAATAATGTTATTATTTGTTTCTTTATTGGAGATTATTAGGTTGATCACTTTTTCTTTACCGATATCCGCAGATAATTATTTTTTAATTAAATAATTTTTATTTTCAAATTGCCCGAAATAATTTGATTTGTGGTGTTTTTAATATTTCATGATAACATGATTCATGATTTTTTGATAGGTCAAGTATATATATTTTTATATATACGAGTATAATGGATTATTTTTTTGTTTCAACTAACAGCATATTAGGTAAAGATTGTGTAAGTTAGGCAGATATTAACTCTAAACTTTTCAACCCTACTCGGTCTTTTATTGATTTTTTCCAAAATATAATTATATATTTAAAAAAACGATTCATGTAAACTCTTCAGTTCATAGCACTTGGTGTTTTTTAATAAATACAATAAGCGCGCGCGTTTGTGTGTGTGGGTGTTTATGCGCACGTGCAGAAATAGATTATAAGAATCGATAATAAGTATTACAACAAAAAACAAGTTCTAAAATTGAAATTTAGTACACATTATGCTCAACGTTGTATCAAAGTTTCGTCGTGATAGCATTAACCGTTCTTGGAATTATGACTAACAAAGTGGTGTGTTCTGCATCGAAGGACAGAATTTTTTATACGTATAGTCTTGAGTCAAATATCGATTTAGCCTTTAATGAGATATTCAGTCTAAGTTTCAATCTAAAAACGATTTTGTGTTATCTGTAAATGTTCGAAAAGAAGTAGGTGTGCGATTATGTAAAAAAGAATTTTGTACGTGTATTTATCAAAGTCAAGTATTACGTTTAAAAATGGATCTTTCGTATACCCTACTTTAAATTATTATATTGATCGGTCGATATTAAATTTATATGCTTAGAATCTACACATATAAAATGATAACTAGGGTCGAACGTGTGCGCGCAACACGCAAAAACTACTAAACAGATGTTAATTAAAAGTTCGCAGGTTTATACCTAGAGGCTTTGTCATTATCTCCGATTAAAATTGTCATGATATTTCTAATGGAAGGTAAGATATTAAGATATTCATTGAAGGAAAATCCCGTCTACAATTAATTTCTTTTCTTTAATAGATATCTGTAAATATTTAATATTTTAATAGTTTATTGTTATTTTTTGGAGGGTTTCGGATTACTTTGGTCATTAGCTACCAAATAAGAAAAAGAAAGAGAAAAACTTCCCCACCCTGATAAAAACTACCAACTATTGAAAATTTCTGAAAATAAAATATAAATATTAAAAAATTTTATGTCACATTTCTTATCGTTTAGGTTTTCCTTTAGGCTATACCTTCTTTTCTCTTCTCCACCCTCCTGACAGCTTCCATCTCTGATGACAGGGTGTCTGAAACCTCGGAGATGGTATCATCATCATTCTCCAGTACCAGGAAGGTTCTGCGGCGGACATCAGGTGATACCGACCTTTTTTTCCACCACCGGGACCACCGTTAGGTATTTCATCAGAGGATAGACATGAATGATTTGTAGCGTGTGTGAAAAGCCATGCCTGACCGGGATTCGAACCCGGGACCTCTGGATGAAAGGCCGAGACGCTACTACTCGCGCCACGGAGGCCGGCTTTGTGATACCGACCTAGATGGAGCGATTAGCATTGTTGTCAAAGAGTCCAAACTTGGTGCACTCCCCTCTCTGGTGCGGTTAAGGTACTCGCTCTCTCCGTGTGAGCCCTGTGGGCTTTTTGAGAAAATAGGGCTTTTGTACAACACAGCTGCATATTGTACAATGTCTATTCAAGGATTTCTCTATCTTAACGTGACCCTGCATCGCACCAAACTCAGACTTCTTCTTCGCCCTTGCCTTACTTTCCTTCACCAAGGACTGGTGTTTTGGGCTCTTATGAACAACATCCTTATGTACAATCTCCTTCGGTGACTGCATCTTCCCAGGTTTTATTGGTTTTTTTTTGCTGAGGAGATTTCATCATGGTATGTATTCATTCTCTCAGTCATAGCAACAAGGCTTGACGCAAGAGCAGAAAGCTACTGCTTCACGTTAACTGTGGAGACGTTACTTATGCATAAGCAGCCGCTTCTGCATAACTTATCGGTCGAGATGTTCGACTGCTGACAATTTTCTTTGCTTCCCATAACTTAGCTTCTGTTGTGTTATAACCTCCGGATGCCGGCCTAAATGCCGTTTACATTTTGTAAAACGAACAGTTGTGGTGCCCTTTTGCAGTTGACACAAACTAGAAGATGTTTGCACGGATCGTAGTTATGAGTTTCCGCTCCACACACGCAGATTTCTTATCTTTCACACTTGTCTGTCGTACGTGCGAAACGCTGGCACTTAAAACATCGCGTAGGTTGCAGTATGAATACATGCATATCTGGATGATGTATGCTAGCAGTACTTAAATTTACAGGTTAGGCCTGTTGAAGTTAACACATACAAAGCAGAAGAAAGAACCTCACCATTTCTCCTCATGGGCAACCTTCGGCATTGTATCGCACCTCAACTTGACAGTTCCTCTACTATTTCTTCTTCCGTGCAATTAACAGGATAGCTGCAAACAACTCTTTTCAATGAATTATGAGTATAGTTAGGTTAGACAAACACAGGGAACTCACCGATCTTATTTAAAGCTTGAACTTTTTGGGTTTGACCGTCATTCACTGTTTTATGTACAGACCGTTAAAAGTCTTACGTATCTCCTTGACAGGACCACCAGCACAATTTGATGTCTCCCGAGTAATCGAAAATAGGCTGAATTTCTGTTGGGGAAATTTTCAATTTCTCTCATTATTACTAGATGCCTTGGTCTGGGCGCATTATTGCTAAAAATGCTTTTCGTCTTTGATCTTTTTTCTAAGTTTATCTATATCTTCTCTGTCACTTTAGTGAATAGGCTGTTTATAAACAAGGGTGTGTACGTGAACCTTCTGCCACGTTTGGTTGTTCAAGTTTCTGCATGAAATATTTATCCACTCTGTACCTAGGTTAGCCGCCGGGATATACCGCCACTTCAGGCTATTTAACTTCCGATTTGGTATTCGGTGGAACCGGCATATGTCCTGGCAGAAAGTGGATGCGCAATCTCTGCACAATCCTAGCCCCAACTCATCGAGATTTTCAAGGCTATCATGCATCGATATATATGGGCACCTACGTGCTTGTTATTGCGTAGGGCACGTCGTAAACGCTGGGGTTCATCTGCAGTTACATCGACCCCTGCTGCTACTTAGCCAGCTCTAAAGATGGTGTAAGTTCGTACTCAAAATCATTTGGTAATAAACATGATCTGCAGGTTACTAAGAGTCCAGTCCTATACTTTGACCTGAAGTTGGAAACAGGTCGGGATCGTTGTTATTAACAATGATTACGAGCCCTAAAAATATTCGGAGCCTCGTTAGCATGCTGTATGCATTGTCTTTATGTAGAGCTGATACCGCCCTGGACGTGTGACATAGATGGTATGTTCCAAGACGTTGGGATTATCTACATGAAGGCATTATTGTATAAGCATACTCCAAGGTTTCTTGTATTGTTCTATGCACTTTCTTTACACTAGAGTAGATCATCTCGCTTCCTGAGAGATGACTTTTATTAGTTTTCATTGTACATTTTGGCTTCGATATTGGATTGTCAGAAGTAAAAATATGTCTTCAAAAAAGAATTAACTTTACTTACAATGAAGATTATTTCGGTACTCTGAAACCAACAAAGTGCATGATTATCGGTTAACTACTGACTGATAAAGCTACGCCCAGACTCGAGCTGGGAAAACTTTACAACGCAAGTCGTAGATAAATTCCTCACGAGCTGATATCGTAGAGCTTTCTTTTTTTCTGTTTAGCCTCTGGAACTACCGCAATGTTAGTGTTAATCTTGTACAATCTTAGGTCGACTGCTCCTGAGTTTTCTGGTTAGTTGAAATCCAACCACCAAAAAAACACCGGTATCTGCGATCTAGTTTTGAAATCCATATAAAAGTAATCGTCTTTACTAGGATTTGAATCTTAAAATATTCTACTTCGAAATCAGCAGATTTGTGATGACGAATTCACCACTAGCCCATCCCGGTGGGTTTTTCATTGTAGAACTAGCATAGTCACACGGGATAGAAGTGGCTTTAGCTGTAACATACAGATTAAAGGAAAGGTTCATTTGCCTTCAATTTAAAAGCCACCGAATATACTTTAAGTACTGTAAGTACTGTTAAATGGAGAAAATCCTAAATCCAAAAAATTTCTAACAATATAAAAGCCTACAACAGCGCATTTCACATGACTTTGTGGAGATTTTATCAATAATCTCACAACCATAAGGATAACGAACACAACTTGGTTAGATAGGAAGGGCGTGTAAAGCGAGCCCTGACCGGCTAGTAGACACATAATTTTGTAAGTTATTAGGTAGGTGTGTGCAAAGATGTTATGTGTTACGTAAATTATGAACAAAATATTTTTATCTTGTGGTAATAAATAAAATTAACTCATCCATTTTTTGTAACCATTGTTTTACAATATGATTAAATTTTCAAAAAAATTGAAAATTTTTCGGTTGATTATGATTAATTTTTAAAGATTATTGACGTACTGAATACTTTTAGAATATAAGAATTAAAAATCTTAATTAGTGTAATCTTGAAAAAAAATTTATACCAATGTGTATGATAGTGTTATTGAAAAACATCTGTTAACGTTTAACATTAAAATACTCGTTAAGTAATGCGATTAGTAAATGTATTATTCTGTGTAATTTTAAGGTAATATGTAAATATACATAATTAACATAAATTTATTACACATACTGGCTTTATATTATTACTAATGAGTTTATTTACTTATAACTTGTTTTAAGAAAACAAGTTATGTCCCATTACAGTTACTTTATGATAGATAAATTTTGTAGATGAGTTTAGCTAGATAACTTCATAATAACCGAAAATTAATTAAGGATTGTCTTATTTCTTTAAAACGTAACTACTATTCCTGAGTAAATTCTATTTTATGAAAAATGGTAAAAAACCGAAAAAAAACGTTTTGTCAATAGTCACCCACACTGAACAAGTATTTGATTAGTGAATCCGATTAAATGAACTGAAGTTTACAGCAAACATTATCTTTATTCACGTTTCACGTGAATTTAAAGTCGCGGTTTGTTTAAAAGTATGTCAAACAGGGTTTTTTTTTTTTTAGTTTCCTTCAAACTTTTTTATTAACGTAATGAAATTATACATTTTCTAGTGATAAGAGATTAAAATTAATCTAGACATGGTTTTCCACCATTTTTATTAAGCAGATCTTCAAATGTAAAACTCATCGGCAGAGATATCACACGATTAGCATAGATAAAATATTTCAACTATTTAGGAACATTATAGGTCGTAAAGTCGTTATAAAATACAGATTTTCAAGTTAAAAATGGGCTAGACTTCCAGAAAAAAATATAATATTTCTATCATTTTACAATTTAAAAAAGGAAATAGAAATATGTTTGCAGTCTTAACGTTATTTTTGTTAAATTAGATTATTATTTAGTTTATTTCAATTTATTTACTTTAACAAATTTTTTTTTGTAAATTTCAAAAATGTTTTACAATGAAAAAGGTTTTTATTTTAGCATTTCGCCTTAGCGTACGAAATATAAAAAGAATGTAATTTATTTTTTTGTTTAATAATTCTGAATTAAAAATTTTATTTACCGTGAGGAATGGATTTTATTTTTTGTGTTTTTATCATTATTAACGAATACGTGATTAGATTTTATTCTATTCCGTATTTATTTATAAATTTTCGTTGTACATTTACATTTACGGAGGAAAAATGGCGATGTTAGGTTAACTAAAAGATTATAATATGAATTTAGAGAAGTAACTATCCGTTAGGTTAGTGTAAATGTGAATGTATTGAACAACGATGTTTTGTTAGTGATTGGCTACTCGTAGTGAGTCATTGAATTTATTTTGAAGTATTTTATACTAACTGTTGATTGTTTATATTTAAAATTTTGTTGTTTTTAGTTAATAATCGGCTAGTAAAACGTTTAATTAATAATGTAAATATTGTTTATAAACATGAATAGTATGGCGTAACAATGATAGTCGTTGCTAGTGTTATGGTGGTGGTATTTATCAGAGTATAATGGCTGCAGTAAAATAATATTCTTCGTTAATATATTCATCGATGTTCCTTGGTTATATATATTTTTACTTTTTTGTTAATCGATTATATTTTAATTAAATATTTAATCATACAGTTAATTAATTGCAGAGTTTGCGTTTATATACATATATATATATATATAAAAAATGCAAGTAATGTCACGTGAAGTATGTATAAAAAAAAACTATGATACATTTATTTAGGTTAGGAAAGTGTTAGGATTGTTACATTTCGTCGAGATTTCTGTTTTGTAATTTAGTTGGAATTAGTTGATGTGATATCCGTAAGTAGCGCTAGTTATATTAAATACTGTACACCCGAGTTCGGTGTGGCTGCTGGCTGGTTGAACTACAATTAGTGTTACGTCATAGACATTTTATTGCCGATCTTTCATTCCAAGGTCTATCAATTGTTTCATTACGGGTAAGAGAATTTATTTCTTATTTTATTTTTTCCTATATTTTTATTTTAATATTAAAAACAAATTATTAAATCGACGATGTATCTTGTATTTACATATTTATGTTTCTTATGGTATTAATATGGTTTTTATATGTTGATTCATGACTTGTTTGTTGTTCTATTCAGTAATATTGAGATTGTGTTGTTTTCCACTTTTATTCTATGTATTGAAGTCCACAATCTTAACGTTAAATTATTGTAGCGAATAATACTTTTTATTAAATAAAATTGTGCGTCATTCATTATCGTTGTTATAGATAATCACGCACAGCCTAATTATTATTATTATTAACATAAATTTTAGCCCCTTAAATATGGAAGTAATTTAGTTTAATTTATGTCAATATTTTTAATAATTTATAAGTTAAATCTCCTTACACTTACTGTTTTATTTATTTATATTTATCATTTCTTCCTTTTCACCGATTAAAATTTAACTTTCTCACTTATTAAAATTTAAAGAAGGCATCTTGTAAAGACACCATTTCATATAGGCTCAACATAGTGTATACGTAGTATTTTTATGAGTATGAGCATTGTTAATTGCAAACCGAAATAATCGATTTAAATATATTATTGCATTTAATACCTTTTATTTATTTTAATTTATGTAGGGCCAAAATAAAATGATTTAATTTACGCTTTCCTTTCGAAAATGAAATACGGATTATGTTTTTAAAGTAATTATTGTAGTACTACATTACATATAAGTTGTATTCGGCGTCATCTGATAAAAGTGAATGTATTTCATTAGCTTTTCATTAAATCCAAAAAATAATATTTATTGAAAAGTTGTATTCGTACTCAGTTCATTAAAGTTGATTCAACAATATGAGTAAAAATGTTTGGAGTTGCTATTTAAATCGGTAAAAAAAAACCCTGTGTGCATTCACATAACTAACTGTGTGTGTGTGTGTGTGTGTGTGTGCGCGCGCGCGTGTGTGTGTGTGAAATTTTGAAATTCCTAGTTAAAATCGAGTAACAATGGAATTTTCCACATTTTTAAATTTCTCTGTAACAAATGAAGATAGCAACTTGATTTTTTATGTATGTAACCTTAATATGAGTATGTAAAAATTTAGATTTTTTGAAATTCCGAGTTTAAAGAGTTAAAATGGGTTATTGAAATATGTTTGAAATCCGGTTATTTTTTTCTTTAATTTCTCTGTAACAAATGAACGTATCAACTTTATTTAGTATCAAGTGTATTTTTCATGTGCGTGACTCACTCTAAAAAACGATGTGAATAATTAAAAAGTAATCTGTAGATTTTTTGTTTGAATTTTTTTTCTTCTATAAACCAGACTATTTATTAATTTCTCTGCAGTAAATGGAGAAGGCAACGTAATTTTTGGTATGCGTGTAGTAATCTTCATGTGAATAAAAACTAATTTCTAGATTTTTCGAAATTCGACTTTGAAAGGGGTGAAGAAAGAGAAAAAGTTTTAACAGTTTTTATTTCCGTGTTTTGCTAAACACAAAGTACTCTTAATTTCCTTGCGTGTGTGCATCAGTATCAACAAAATTATATGTACGCTTAACAGATTTTTGCTATTAATGTTCTGGCTACAGTTAAATGTCATTATAACCTTTCCAGCAATCTGACAATATCATTGATCCAGGTAAAATACTCTCCTGAATTAGAGGTGGTAACTGTGTGCTGATCTGTCTTCCACGGCGGACATTCTTTTGTTTGACGGCAATACCGTTCACAAACCCACTGTTAAACTATCCTTCAACTTGATGTTGGACTATTAAACTATCCTCCTCGTGTATTAACACTTCCAACTTGATTTTCACGAAAACATTTTCGTCCATATCGACATGAATTCCTGGACCACCAATTTTTATTGGATTTATTAATATGCTATCTGCACAAACCTGACGCATGTAATGGGGTCCAGTCAGTGGCAGTTGATTGATTTATTTGTAATTGTTCGCAGAATTTTATCTTGTCATTTCTTTTGATCAACAATAAGTATACCAAACTGCATTATGTAAAGGCAATTTCGATTCACTTAAATAAGTATCTCTTCTTTTATATTGTTACTCACAGCACTCCTTTTTTTATAACAAGCCTGACGCTGCTTGTTTCTATTGAAAGTGACTGTCTTGTCGTGGACGTTGGCACATATTCTTGGATTGTGAAGTGTTTTTTCCTCTTGTAAAAACTTTCCCGCTTTATCATCATTATGTATTTACTACACTAACCTCACAGAATTAATGTTTATAATGGTTTAAACGTAGTGCTGAGACTGACCTGGAAGGCCAAGATAAGAAAATATGACTACGCGGTATTAGTACAGATAAGATTACGGCCTTAAAATGATAAGGGCAACACTCACTACCGAATTGCTTGATAGCTTTGAATGAACACTAGAAATTATTTTACTAATGTAACTCGTTTATTTTATTTATTATTTTAGAAAAGGTTAGAGCCATGCAGTCCTACACTGGAAAAGGTCCCACGCTTGTAAATATTCTTTAGATAAATATCTAAAAACCATTTTTGGTTTCTTTTCTTTTTAATTTCGATTTTTTAAGGAGCTCAACCAACACAGCTACTGCCACTGTTATTGTATATGCAACTGACTCTCCGTACCTGTCCCCGGTTACTTGACTAAAAAGCATAAAATTTAAAAAAAATTGGCGGCGACGGGAAACGCAAGTAACCATATAGCATCCCCGCGACGGGAGTGCTAGTTTATAATTATATATCGTGTGCGTGCGCGCGCACACACACATACACAATTAAGTCTGCTTAGCCGTCTAAGTAGAATTATATACCAAAATAAGTAAGATTTTCCCCTTTAGTATCCTGTTATGCAGGATGTGATGCAATTAACTATTACATATAACTTTGTTTCTATGTTTTATTAAATTATTTGTGCTTTTCTGTATAATTTTATGTTTTAAAAATCTAACTTATAAGTTTTCGTTTAACTTTTAGAATAATTTTATGATACCCATATATATATATAGTATGGATTTGAAATTTGATACATCAAAAATCATTTTATTTTTATTACGTATTAAATGAACTACCCTATTTCGGTTAACATAAGATACTCTATTTTTTGTTATTTATTAGTTTTGTATTTTGTGGTACACAAAATATGTTTCACTCTTATCAAGATTTTCTATATAGTTTTCCTTGATTATTTCAGGGAAGTGCACTTAACTTTTGTTCGGCTTCAAAATGCTCAATCTACCCATTCCTGTCTTGAATTATCTTATTTAAAGATATGAACAAAATAGCTAATCTTAAAATTTTGAGTATGCCTATTTCTCCGGCGATAATTTTTTACTTTTAATCGATTTAAAACAAAATAGAGAATTACCTTTTTATTCTCTCAGATAGTCTTTTTTCGCATTGAATCTTCTTCCTCGCCAAATCAACAGATTACTTTTTTTTGTTCTGTAAATAATTTTTTTTATGTTAAATTGCGCGGAGTGCTATTATACAATAGTTACAGTGTACATAAATAATTTAAAGGTTCTTTTCATTTCTCTTCGTCTTCATTGTTTAATACTGGATTTTATAACTGTATGATGTACAGCTTGAAGTCATTCTGATATTTATTCACATTTTTATACGAATATTAATGCAATTCAAAAGGCTTATCTCTGTAAGTCTTTTTACATAATTCCTTTGATTTCTTAGTTTTATAAAGCGGTGGGTTTCAGCCCTTTGATTATTCAACAAGTCCGTTTCTTGTAAAGCATTTTTGTTTACATTGATTGTCCAATGTTTTAAATAAAGAAAAATATAAAATAAACTTTAAAATTCTTGCGCAGAACTGCGCAAGAAGACCGAGTTTTCGTTGTTTTATTTCATATAATTATTATGTAACTTTTATTATAACTTTTTGCGCAAGAAATAAAATATAAATTGAAAAAACTAAACAAGGAGCATAATTTTTTTTTTTTTTAATTAATATTGAAATATATTTTCTATTCATAAAAAAATTAAATTATTATAACTTTAATTTGGTGAAATAATTAAAAATAATGAGCAGACCCTATACATCACCGTTGTGACTCACAGCATAACCACGTATGAAATATAAATTCTTACACGGTCAACATAACCACGCCCACCGGACTGGTCTAGTGGTTAACGCGACATCACAAATCAGTTGATTTCGAAGTCGAAAGTTCTAAGGTTCAAATCCTAATAAAGGTAGGTTTTTTTTATACATCCGTATTTTTATACGGATTTGAATACTAGATCGTGGATACCGGTGTTCTTTGGTGGTTGGGTTTCAATTTCACACTTCTCAGGAGTGGTCGATCTGAGATTGTACAAGACTACACTTCATTCACATTCATACATATCGTCCTCATTCATCCCCTGAAGTAATACCTTACGGTAGTTCCGGAGGCTAAACAGATAAAGAGAGGTCAACATAACCACAAATTTAGGTTATGTTGTTGTCGATTACGATTTAAGTGTCGATTCACTGGAACGACTCGACCAATCGTCATCAAATTTTCACATGACAACTTCAGGCACAATAATACAGTATTTCTAAATTTCTATGAAGTTGATGGAGTCGTTTAGGAAATTTTTGAGCCCTAAAACTTTCAAATCTTTTGAAATAATTGAGCGTAACTCAGGAATGACTCGAGCAATCTTTATCAAATTTTTACATGGACAACTTTAAATACGTTAATACATATTTAAATTTAAATATTTTTAAATTTCAATAAAATTAATGTAATAGGTAAATTTTGAGTCGCAATTTTTTTAAGTTTTTTTAGTAACTAAAATATTTTAAACAATTTTTCCATATTTTTTAAATATTTTTTTTGTTTTATTTTTAATTAATTTTATAATAAACGGATTGTTTCAATAATATGTTGTGCAGCTTTATTTAGTATAAACTGTGAGATAGTTCCGCCCCTTGTTTGTGGAATTATGTTGTGAGCATTGCACGTCCGACTGGTGGCGCTGCCAGGAGACCGAGGCGATAGCCCACCGGGCTGGTCTAGTGGTTAACGCGACATCGCAAATCAGCTGATTTCGAAGTCGAGAGTTCTAAGGTT
>JAAAKQ030467563.1:0-24064 GCA_010016005.3 Zanna intricata | reverse complement strand
GAACTATTTATTCACTTAATATACACTTATTGAATAATATGCACAATTTCACAATATCAAAATAACGTTTTAAAATATGTAATATACACACAAATTTCATACACTTAATTCATCTACCAGCTTAATACATGAGGCTACATAACCAATTCAGTATACTATATAATGATATATATATATATATATCTATGCATATGCTGTATGTGCGTTTCTCTGTCTCTCTCTCTCTATTTTCATTCTTTCTCTCACTCTCCCCTCTCCGTACTACAGCTCGATTGCCTATATGTAATACACTCATATTGCTGTGTATTAATATGTAGTTGTGTTAGAGCGTTCCGTGACGGCAAACTGAACTTTTTTCTCCATGCTCAACATACATCCATAACCCGCTAAAATAAGTAATAACTTCAAAAAGGTTTTAATAAGCGTCAAATAATCTGACATTACTAGTTGGGAATTTTTCACTGTTATGATAAAAAAGCTTCTAATTACTTCAGAATAAAAAGGGTAAGAATTAATGAGAATGGGAGTTTGACAATGTAATTTATTAACATGGTTTTCAAAATTGTAGGCGAAATTTGTAACAATGTTATTTTACAAGGTTGACTGAGGAAAATGTGAATATACTTAAGTAATTTGAGTTTTATTAAAGTCAGTAAAAATTTATTTCTTCAGTAACATGGGAAGCAGCAAATTTAAAAAAAAATTTATATTTAATTTCATTACTGTTTAATGGTATCAGGTGTTAAACAGTCAGTTTAGGACTATGATGGCCAGTTAAAAACATAGCGATTTACAATAAAGGATACTGTTCATTATTGTTACTTTTTGTGTACAAATTTTCACAACAGACATTATATAATTTTTTGTTCTCAACTTGGCATTTGAACAAGTGAAATAAAAATGTTGTTAAAGTATTGGCTGTTTTTAGCATTCAATGCTTTGTTAAAACCATTAACAGCAGTAGTAATAACAGCATAACAGTAGCAGTAGTAGAGTTTAAATTCTTTTTTATTACTTACTACATTAGTTGGATATCTGTATATAAGGAAATAAAAAAATATATTTTTAAACAAATTGAAAAAATAATATGGTAAAAATTTTCTAATTTTTGTATAAAGAATCTTCATCACTACTAATTATCTCACTTTTCAACTATTCATTAGCCCGTTTATACATAATTTATCAAAAATCACATCACTATTCCTTAATACACCAACATAGTTACAAACAACAAAATAAAATGATGTGGTTATTAAAAAATAATTTTTATGATTAGGTTTATGTAACTATCATCTAGCAAATATTTATGTACATTACAACTAATACTGAATGACATTTAAAAGCTTTTAGGGACATAATATTAAGGCAGAATCCATTAAAAACCATTTAAATAGATGTTATCTTAATACTTTTGGCATTTTTCAAGAAATTTCTTCCAATACAAAAGTATGGCTCAGCAGACAAGCTATTAAAATGGCAGCAAATATTATAAATTGTAAAAATAATAATACTCACATAAAACATATCATAACTTAATTAAAAAACACTTTATAATTGTTAAAAAAATCTTATTGCACAATGTATTAACTTTTACCATGTTAACTAAATTATTATCAAGTTTACCTTGAAATTAATATGGGCCTAATAAATCTAATTATAATACCTAAATAATAAAATACTGAATGACTTATAATGAGCATCAAGATAAGACTACTGAATCAGCTAGTAGAGGGTATATAAGTAGATAGCCAATTAAGAATTTCTTCAAGTGTTAGAAGAAACTTCAAACTTTTTCCATGAACACATACTTTGCATATTATACATTATGAAATATTATAAACATTAGTTCTATTTAAAGTACCAAATGGCATTTAAAAATTTATATGCCGTACTATTTCTAACGCCGTTTGCCATTTATCAATTGTTATCAGTGAAGATGCAATAAGATACTCTCTTTATCATCAAGGCAGTGACATAATCTTTTTCTCTTTACAACATGATATAAACTACACTGATAGTAAAGGAAAAAAATCAGAACTGTGAAGAGTAAAACAAGAACATAAAAGTGGGAACAGGGTAAAACCTGCATATCAAAGGTAGTAAATGATTTTAAATAACGGTAAGAGGTAAGCAATAATAAAAAAATAAAAGTCATGATGTTGAAAAATATATACAACTGTGAATTGTCTTTTTTCTATTGTTATGTTTCAATTTCAATTTTGTTTGCAGATATAAATCAAAGACAGTTGGTTCGAAATTTCTACAGTTTTCTATTGGAATAAATTAAAAATAAAATTATTAAGTTATAAAATTTAGGCATTAAAGTAAACAAAACATTTACAGGTTCTATTAAAGACTTTAGTTTCTGGAGAAAGAATAGTAATCGACAGCAGCAATTCAATTCCACTCAAACCAAATACATTAGCTGTCTCACACAATCATCACCATACTGTCAATAAAAAAGGATGATAAAAGAAGAATACTAATAAAAAAAAAAATAATAATGTGTAGATTAAACAAAGCGCATGTAGTGTTAATAGTTTAATAATGTTTAATGAGTGAAAAACCGGAAAAATTATAGCCTCAAATAAGACAAAACAAATTAACTAAAAAGAAAATATTTAATTTTATAAAACCAGCAAAAAAATAATATGACCTAAAAAAGCAAGTGCACAGATTATTTTTTGTAAACATTGGCATATAAAGGTTTCACCTTTTGTCTTTTTTAAAGAGACAACATTAAGGATTATAAATGAATCACTGGGTGGATAAAAAGTAAATTACACCCCCTATAATGTTTTTATTATTGAGATAACTGGATACAGTTTGCAACATTGTTTCTTGTACCAAGAGACCACTTCAGTAAATACACATTTACTCTTTATGATTTTTGGATGGCAGGGGGTGGTGGCAACTCAAAAATTACAAATGGGACCAATTTTAAACAGCTTTATGGGCTGAGAAAATTGGTACAATTAAAACTAAATTCTGTTTGCCCAATCCAAAATGGCAGCCAACAATGTGTTTGTTTCAGATATCTATTTGTACAGTTGTATGCTCCCCTTTAATCTTTTTTAATATTTGAGGTATTCCAATTCTGTCTTTGGAAATCTTCTCTGATAAGAAAGGCTAACTCAGTAAGCTCCAATTTAGAATATTCAGCCTTCAGGAGGATAGGGGCTCAAACATTTTAAATGGAATACATGGCCATGTGATGGTTTTAAAGGTCTTTGTAAGACAATCAGAACTATATCAAAAAAATTAAAAGTGATTTAAACCAAAATGGTGACCAAAAATGTCTTTATGTTAATTAAAAATTGAAAAAAAAAAATTAATTGTTACGATTTTTTAATTACTTCTTTTAATTAAACTTAGTTTTGAATTTAAAAAATTAAATAATAATTTATTTATTTTTTAACACTAAAATTTTACTTCATAAAAAACTTTTCAGAAAGCAGTTTTTATTTCATGAGTTAATGTCAGAGCCAATCAACAATTAAAGGTTTTTTCCAGATTAATATTCATTATTGATTTTGTGATAAGTTTTTATAATCATAAGTTATTATCAATAAGTATAGTATATCAATAAGTTATTATTGATTTTTCATAAGATTTTATGATACTAGATTGTGAATACCGGAGTTCTTTGGTGGTTGGGTTTCAATTAACCATCAGGTCGATGTTAATCGACCTGATGGCTAATCAGGTCGATTAACATCGACCTGATTTGCCATCAATTAGACCTAACATCGACCTGAGATTGTACAAGACTACACTTCATTCACATCATCCTCTGAAGTATAATACCTTATGGTAGTTCCGAAGGCTAAACAGATAAAGAGAAGTTAACAGATGTTGAAGTGGAACTGCATTTGGTTTATTTTTAGATGAAGTTTGGTGATTTCTATTAGTAAGCTTTAAGAAGTTTAAATTACAAAGGACAACAAATAAAAAAGGTAAAAAAGATTAAAGAAATCAAAATTTAAAAAAATAAAATTTAATTAGATAAAAAACAATGTTTTTTTCAATTCAAGAAAGAATAGAAATAATATTTTTATTTGGGAAAAAACATACAAAGGAACAGCTAATTCATTTCATGTGCAGCATCCTAATCATCCAATTTCCAGGATCACATTCACAAATGTAATAGAAAAATTTCTACACTGGTAGCATTTGGGATGATATAAAGCCTGGCCGACCCAGTACAGATGATGTTATTGAAGAAGGAATATTGGCAGAGCGATTGCATGAAATAATTAAATCATTTAGAAAATCTTCCCATCAATTTATTCAAAATACAATTAAAAATTACCTTATAGAAGCAATATTATTCTTCATCAATGAATTTTTGTTGCATACTGTTTGCTCAGGGGTTCATAAATGTGTATTCAAAATAATTTTCAACAGCACATCTTCAGAATTGTGAATTATTTTGTAGTAATGTTCTTATTTTTAATACATTAACGTTAAAAATGTTTCACATGTTTATATTTAAATAATATAATGGACTTCAATCAAATCCATTTTTATCTTATAATTTATGTTTTTATATTTATTATCTAATAATAATATGATCTATATAATGTATAATTATGTACCGATCAGAATGAAAGATTTATTTATTATTTAATATTTTACATATATATATATATATATGCACATTTATTTATTAACCTTACTATTACTTATCTGCTAATGGGGTGCATTAACTGCAACATATTAGTCATTTGCTTAATATATATATATATATAAACTGAAAGTAATCCAAGTGAGGCAGTTTTAAAAAGTAGTTGAAAACAAAATTAAAAAAAAAAAAAATAATCATAAAAAATTTTGAAGGCAGTTTCTCAGTGTTAAACAATTACACAATTTATCTATTTTAACCACTTTACCGCCTATAATACGATTAATTCTGTTTTTTAATTTTAAAGTTTTATACCTTACTGCAATGTTTTTATGCCTATTTGTATCTGTCTGCAATTTTTTATAAAAAAAAATTATAACAAACTGGAGATTACTTAAAAAAAGAAAAATAATTAAAATCAATGGTAAAAATGATACAAAAAAGAACAGATGCGATTAATAAATTTATACATTATACAGTAGAAGCAATGAAGATCACAAAGTTTGCTAATACTGGAAGGAGTTTCAAACATGTGAGTATATGGTACAGGTATATATATATATATATATAGTGGATAACGACCATGGCAACTGGTGACAGAACAAATATAAAAAAAAAAGTACAACAAAGTTCACTGGGTCAAGGTCTTTTAAATTGAAATTTCTGGTATGTGAGCCACACCCCCTCACAAATTGTTTAGCATAAAAGAAGTTATGCAGCACATATAGCATATATCAACAAAAAAAATTACAATACTAATTAAAAGTACTGCAAACTTAAAATTTATATTAGAAGTAAGGAGGCAGGAACAAATTGAGAAAAATGTTGATAATATAAAAAGCTTATTTGTATAGTATTTTATTGTTTTTTTATATTATCAACATTTTTCTCAATTTGTTCCTGCCTCCTTACTTCTAATATAAATTTTCAGTTTGCAGTACTTTAATTAGTATAAAGTACTTCAATTATCTATCAGTACTTTAATTGCTAAAAATAACACTAACTACTATCATTTATTTAATTAATCTTGAAATTAAAATAAAAATTAACAGGTTAAATGAACAATAACTTTCCATTTAACTTTAGCGTCAAGAAAAATGAATTTAAACAATGTGATAATGGCTGAATATAAATACGCTTTAAAATATTTAAAAACAAAATGATATATAGTTTCACAACAAAAGGGCATTTTGGTACTTTTATCGAATACTCGTGCCATCACTTATTCCCTTCAAATCTGACTTTTTCGAACGAATTTCTTCATTCATCGTTAATCTACTACCACATTATTTAAACATAAACACAGAAGATTTACTTATTATTTACATGGAAACTTCCGGCGATCAGGTGTTCCTTATTGCATCGAGTATTTTCTAGAACGAGTTCTTATTCTTTATTATGCAATGCCACGTGAATTCGGCGAAATAGAATTTACACGCGGTGCCTGGTAGTTCCCCTGTATTTTTTGTTCCGTCATTTAAAAGAACCCCGCAATGATCAACGATTTGAGCGCGAGTACAATGTTAAGAAGCAATGAAATAGTACGGATGACTCACAATATAATGGTAGCCCACCGGACTAGTCTAGTCAAATCAACCTATTTCGAAGTCGAAAATTCTAAGGTTCAAATCCTAGTGAAGGCAATTACTTTTATTCAGATTTGAATATTAGATCATAAGATACCGGTGCTCTTTGGTGGTTGGGTTTCAATAAAGCACACTTTTCAGGAATGTACAAGACTACAATTCATTCATATTTATTTCTATCATGATCTGAAGTAATACTCCAGAACTTATGATGGTTCCGTAGGCTAAATAGAAAAAAAGGACAATATAATGGCGGACCCTTGTTTTTCCAGCACACACCATGATCATATTATAAGACGCAACGGTCATTAACGTTGTATTTGATAATATTAAGCCGAGTTTGATCGATCTATCAGCAATTTTCACAAAGAAAATTATCGTCGATTTCGACCATAGTTTACTACGATTTTATCTTGCCTGTGCTGTTCAGTATAGAAGACATTTCTCTGAAAAAATTATTCTAGTCGACTACTGTATTCGGACCTGTACCAATTCACAGAGACAATGTGCAACACTTAACACCCAACTATAAAGAAAACGTAAGACTGTCACGAAGCTGAGATTCGAATTTTTCAGCCACTTCCCGATAGGCAAATTGTCTTTCTATCAGCAACTATGTTTATTGCAACGCTATATTAAGAAAAGTCAGTTGCGATATGTCCTGGTTCCCGTTAGAATGCCACGCAGTTGCAGGAACTCGATGACATCGTGTTCGTTAATCGGAAAATTTCCATCATTCACGTTAAATGTCAGTAGCGAAATTACTCTGCTTTCATGATAAACTCAAAGAACCGCTGCAATATATTAAGTATAGTTACCGAATTGAATTAACGTTACTGAAATAAAGAAGCTAACTTACAATTAGATACTATTATCCGTTCGAGGCATTTAATCAAATACCATTCCTATATTACTAAAAAGAAATAAATTATATATTTAAACGAAAAATCAGTGGCGCCGGTAATCGATAAAAGTACCGGCATTTTAAATTGAATTGAACAAAACCTCGAGTAAGAAACATAATAAAATACATTCTTTTCAAATAACCTGCTACTAAAGAAACAGTGCAAAAAATAGTAGAAATAAAGAAGTAAGGAATAAATTTCATAAAATAAACAGTCATAGTGAGACAGTTCTAGGTTCAATTCTCATTTAGAAATGACATTTTTTCAAACACAACAAACTTTCCATACATTATTTCCTTAAGAAGTTCTGACATCAGGAAGATAAACTTGATGGCAAAAATCCTGCTAAATCCTTCCTCCCTAATCGAACATAAAAACTGCGCAAAATGGGAATTAAACATTAAAAAAAAAACATAAATACTCTACAATTTTTTATTATCCAATAGATTTTTAAACAAAGCTAAAAAAATGTACAAAGTATTACTGTGCTGGTCATAAGAATAGAAGCTTGGTTTAAATCCCAGAGTGATTTGTCATACGAGTAATGATTCAAGGTCGTCTAATGGCAATGAATAGTAATATTGCCTAGATTGTCAACTCAATCTACTGAATGAGGTGAAATTATTAGCCTACAATCAAGCTATGTCGCGACAAGAGTAATTGATTGTTTAACAAAACACTACGTTTTGCTTCAGTTCCTTGTAAAACAGGGATATAAAACAAATTTGCTCAAGTAAATAAATTTTAATTTCTATTTATTATTAACAAAAAAGACCTTAAAATAACTTGAGAGTAGTAAAAATGGATACTTCAGTTTCTTTGATAATTACAATATTAAGACTGTCATATATATGAAAAGAATTACTAATGAAATCTATGGAAAAAGTCACACTATTTCTGATTGTGATTCTTTAAAGAAGTTTTAGAGCACCACAACTTTGTTTCGCACCCATTATCACTAACATGAATCAAATAGTTTGATAACTAATTCATGAACTTTACAATTTTTTTAAATTTTGAAAAACTAATATTCTCTCTGTTAAATTTATTTTAATTTGTATCACATGTGATGGTTTAACTCTTGTTTCTTCTTTCAATACAATCAACACTGAACCCATTTCATTCAGACTAGATGAAATCTAGTGATGAGACTAGTGATCTGGATGAATGAAATTTTCAGATTAATTTGTTAAATGTCATATAGTCAATTGAATTGCAAGTGTAAAAGTATGAAATATGGACAATTATTTAAAATTCTTTTTAATTAATTTACTAATAATTAAATTATTAGTATATTATAATAAATAAACTTATATTTACTTATAATAAGAAATTGCAATCAGCTTAATACAGCATCTATATCTAAAGAATAAACAAAAGATGGCAAAGTTCGATGTGTTACTACAGCTAAAACAAACATCTGTATATACATACATATAACTGGGGCTGATAATATATAGGCCCATTACAGTTTACAATTTTATTTAATAATTCGTCAACTTAAAATATTGGAAAAAAATTAAATAAAAAAAAAAGATTGATTTTAAAGGTTTATAAGAAATGAATCATATTAATACTATTCTAATGCTAAACTGGGCTAAATAGGATCTGGAGGTTTCAGGTTCAGATCCTAGAACCTAATTTTACATCATACAATGTTTTTTCTAAATTTTTTTTAAGTACTACATTTTTATACCTTATTGTGTTCTGTCACAAAATACAACCAGCTGTTGTTATAACCAACTGTTACAAAAATCCCACTCAACTTAATTTCAAAGAGTGGGAAAAATAGTTATAGACGCTTCATGATACATACTCAGCATACAGGCATATATATTGTAACAAGATGGGTATAGCGGACCTGAGAAACAGATTCCTACCAATTAGTATGAAATAGTAGAAACTGTTTTGTTTATGTTATGTATAATGTTTGTATGTAATCTCTATTATTATTATTATTGGCACTTATAATTATTGGTGTGTAATATTATAGATTTGAATTAATTTTTGTAAAATTTAATCAAAAAAGTTTCCTGTTGCAAAGATAAAATTTAATGAGCAACAAAGATTACTGTAGGTTTATTATAAATTTAAGTATTTGTAAACAGTTAAGTTTTCAAATAATAAAAGTACATGCTGATTAAATTTCTATAAATCTTTAAATTTTTCATTACATACAAACTTTAATTTAACATACTTAAAAACTTATATGTAAACGACACGGCTAGTAAACGATGACTCGTGATTCGTTTCGATATTTAAAGCAAAATAATAACATAAACTACAGATTATAATGTAACAATTAAAGCTCCATAATGTAATACTAACTGCAAACTACGGTAGCTTTGTATTTTTAAATAATGATAACCTGAATACACGTCAACCAATCAAAACAGGTCTGGGTAAAATTTTGCTTTACGTACGAAAAAATGTTTCCAACAAATTATTCATGTTTTTCTTACCTGCAATCGAGTTATCCAAAGATTTTTCCGTAGCACCAGATTTACAGAAATATAAGATTCATAACTTAAAGGCAGTCCATAGTGTGTCATTTAACAAACATGCAAATTTACCGTTCACTTTAGAAATAACGATGTCAACAAACTATATGAACTCATTAACAAATACTACTACTAGTAAGTATTCATAGAAAATGGGTTAATGGCTGATGAAGATAAAAAATGAAGACTGAACACAAAACGAACAGACATCAGGATCTAAATCAAGCTTTTGAATTATACCATAACCTTTATTGAACAAATTGTCAGATGCAGTTGTTTCAATTGCTACAAACTCCTGTTACAACACGTTTAGATTTTATTACAACTTTAGTGATAAATGTATAATATCCTAATACGACTTAGAAAATAATGACGAACTTTTAAGCTGCAGTAAACACAACTACTCATTTTCTCTTAGCGAAATTAAAATAACAAACACATACTATAATCTGTAAACTGACAGCCAAATACGTTTTTTTATGATGGTACAGCGGAAGAGATTTTTAGATCACGTGACCATTTGCAGAGAACAGCTGTTCAATCTTTAATTTAAATGAAAATATTTAAGAAAATGAATACATTTTGTAGCCTCTTGAGTTAAACTAACTATCTTGTTTTTTGACAATGGATTAAACAATACTTTGAAAATGATCCCTGTAATTTTATTTTAAAATATGAATTCAAAAAGTAATGAATAATGCATTTTAAATTATTTATTTTTAAAAAGTACTAATAATCAAAACTATTACTGTAAAATATAGTGTTATAATTAAACAATACGTATTATATAATGTACTTTTTTATTTCTCCTTAATTTCCATGTTGGTATTATTGAGTATAACCGGCTCGTTTGTTGACATCGTAGGGACGGACACGTAATTATATATCGAAAATGGTAATTCTTCTTCATTTTTATATTTTAAAATATTTATTTAAGTTATTTAATTATTTTTTCTGAAATGAGAGGATTGTGGTTTGTCATTAGTTCTTTTTCATTTCTGATAAAGTTAACTTTATTTTGTCTTTTAACGTCTACTTTTCTTTTTTAGTTTCTATTTTATTTATTTTTGTAGTAATTTCTAATTTTTATGGTTTAGAATAATTATTAAAGTTAATTATTGTTTCTGAATTGGAAGGATTACGGTTTGTCATGGGTTGTATCGCATTTCTGAAAAAGTTAACCTAATCTTATCTGTTAATGTTTACATTTCGTTTTTGGTTCTATTTGATTTGTTTTTACGTAAAGTAAAGTAAAGTTGACTAAAACGAAAAATAATTAAAATTATTGGTGCAGTGGAAGATTGCTTTTTTCCCTGTAATATTTATTTTAAAGAACAAGTTACAAGCGGTTGAATTACATTGTACTGTAATGCTTAGTAATAAAAAACATTTTCTATAGAGTATATTATTTTACCCTAGAATACTGATTATTTTGTTTTTAACATTTGTATATCCGAAGATTTAGTTTATTAATGCTAATAAGTTTACCTTAATTTAGTTCCTCCCAATAATTTAAACTTTGTTTACATTTTTTAGTATAGTGAAATGTCTTTAAATTAAAGTGTTAAAAATAACCAAATGCTTTTTAAGTACTTATAAATCTACTTTCAGGTGTTTTTAATGCTGATTCTTTATTAGCTTGGTCTGCTTATTTAAATGCCTTTTTTAAAACTATTATTATGCAGAATAGGATCAAATATAATGCTGATTTAAGAATATGCTTGAAAATCCCATATTGTATGAATTGTGATCTGTTCATAGTTACGTGATATATATAAAATCTTACTTAGATATATATCAAATTATTAATCTTTGTGATGCCCTGTCTGTATAATGTTAAAGCAAAGGTAATATATAAAAGGCTCAGTTCAGTATGGTCAAATTATTTATTATTTTCAAATGTGATATATTAAATGAACAAATAACAATTTTGATGTATTGTAATATTCTGACCACATACTAATCAGATCCTAATCACTTCAAGGTTGGTTTTATTAATAACATTATGATTAGTAACAACACTGATGAATGAGCTGCACAGTAGCTTCTAGTAGCACATATATAGATATCGAGTTGTATAAATGTTTTAACATTTAATCTTGATTATTTTTTTGAAACAGTTAACAATTAAAGATATATTTAATTTTTTTTTTGTAGGTTCAGATTGAGTCAATGTCAAGATATGTATCTCCAATTAATCCAGCAGTTTTTCCTCATCTCACAATTATTCTGTTAGGCATTGGCATATTTTTTACTGCATGGTTTTTTGTTTATGAAGTTACTAGCACAAAGTTCACAAGAGATCTATTTAAGGAATTACTTGTGTCATTAGTAGCTGCTATCTTCTCAGGATTTGGAGTCTTATTTCTTTTATTGTGGGTTGGGATTTATGTCTAATGCCAATGGTATGTATTTTTGTAACTAAACGATTTTTTTATAATACAATTTTATCAAGTTGAATATTTGAAATATGTCTCTTGCTATTACTTATGATAAAATTTTTATCAATGTGTGCTACTGAAAAGTTGGGTAATTTATTTTTGGACAATCTCACAAATTATTACAATCATTCTAAAAAAAATATATGCAGAATGCAGTACTTTAAATAAGTATGGAATCATTTATGGAACAGCTGTAAGATCATAAACAAAATACTAATACAGCAGCACAATAAAGTAAAACATACAACAAAAATTAATTTTAACTGTATCCCATTAATAGAAGAATAAATTATTCAGAAATTTGAATTTATGAAAACAAAACTGTTAATAAATATGCAAATACATGCTAGCATACTCATACAAGTAATTGAGGAAGGAGTCTAAAGAAATCCAAACAAGAAAACAAGTTACTTTGAATCAATAAAGCGATGTCTTGAAGTGTACACAATCAAGTATAATGTGAAATGAACCATTATGTTCTAATTAAAGAACATACTGGAATAACACAGAACTTGAATTCACAAAACTCTCTGGTGTGCCCTCTAAACACAAATGGCAAATCACTGATTATTTCTACATTAGTTTTGTATATTTAATTTGGTTCATTTAGTATATATATTTTGACAATCTCAAGAGTAATATTTCCTACTAAACATTATTGATTTAAAAAATTTGCATTATTCTGCATTACTGATTTTTTTAAAAGTGATATGCAAGTAATTTTAGATTTTCATAGTTATTTTCCATTAGTCTTAATCTAAAACCTTTCAGCTTCAGTCTCAAGTCTCCCTGTTGTTTTATATCCAGCAGTTTTCTTCTCCTTTTTTTTTTTAGCAGCAAATCATTTATGGCACTAAATCCACATTCAGCTAAATATGAAGATGGAAACGGTAACAACAGTTTTCTTGCTTATTTGGTTGAATTTGGATATCTGCTCATAAAGCCATGCCATCGCTCCTGTTATATTAGTTTTATTTAAATTCTCCTTTTAACTGTTTGCACTGAACAGGCAAGCACCCCTAGTGTTTAACAGTGAAATCATGGTTACAAACATGGCAGACAGGATTTACCTATACTGGTCGTTTACCCAGCTACTTACCCAGCAACTGAGACTCCATACGGTTAACTTAAACACTGGAGAAGTCTATTTTTTAATTGTCCCTTTATGGAGCATGGACCCCGTGTTGGAAAAATTATAATGAAGTAAATCCATGTAAGTAGTTTATTCAGTTTTTGCACACTTAACGAATAATCTAATAATAATTGCTTTAATCATGAAACTTTTCTACTATCAGAATATTAAGAAATCAAATCCAAATCAGCTGATTTTGAAGTTAAGAGTTTTAAGGTTCAAATCCTAGTAAAGGTAGTATTTTTACGGATTTGAATACTAGATCGTGGATACCGGTGTTCTTTGGTGGTTGGGTTTTAATTAACCACACTTCTCAGGAGTGGTCGACCTGATATTTTACATGACTACACTTCATTCACATTCATACATATCATCCTCATTCATCCTTACGGTAGTTCTGTAAAAGCGGAACTAAAAAGAAAATGAGACAGGACCTTCAAATGTGTAATATTGAACATGTTTTTATTACATGTATTATTTTGAAACAATGTAATATAAACTCAATTTATTCAGGAAAAAATTTGTTTGTGGTAGTACTTGATAATTTTACTCATTTTGGTTAAATATTGTAACAATATTTAATAAATTCTTTTGTTTGTTTCAGATATGGAATTTTTTCTAAATACCGCATACATTCAGATCAATCATTCTAATTTGTACAAAAATTTTTGTGTTATAAAAGTTTTATTAATGATTTTTTAAAATTATTTTTGTTTATAGTTAATTAAATATATTTTTAAATGTAAATTTTGTCTCCTCTTAAATTTAACCCTGATGTGTTAATCGTTTAGCGAGTAAAATTTCACTTTTAAAATAAAAAAAATCCAGCTCAGATTAACTATTTTATTTATTTAGCTATATATATGAATTATTTATAATATTTACTTAATATAGTTGTAATATTACACTAATTATTAAAATAGTTTTTTAGTGTTAAGATAGATCTATCTCGATAAACAATAAAGGATTGGCAACATGAATAAAAAAAAAATTGCTCTCCGTTAAAAAGGTTTTCAATTCCAATCTCTAGAATTGTTATGCATGGCATGTATAAAATGCATTAATTTTACTGTATGTTTTTAGTAATTAGCTTAACACAAAAGTATAATATAACAATGACAAATTAAATGATTAGAAACAATTGAAATACAAACATATTCTAAAAATCTAACTAATAAAGAGTAGCACCAGTCAATGAAGATGGTAACAAGAATGAATTATAATTTTGAACCAATTTACTGAAAATGTATTTATAAGATTTTGTTTGGTAATTAATGTATTTATATTTTTAATTCAGTAATTGATATATTTAATTTATGTTGATAACTAACATATTCTCATGGTATGAGGGCTATTCGGAAAGTAACTTATGTTTGAATCCCTCATCATAAAACTCTGCCACCTGTGAATTAAACCATGTAGTAAAACACACACAGTGTTTCAACTTGCTGTTTGCTACCATTTCTTCCTTTCTGGGAAAAGGTGATAATTAATCACTGTGAATCAAATAATAAGGGCTGTTTGGAGGATGGTTATAGTTTCAAATGGGATCTCCCATTGTGTTGGAACTCAACATGATGAATCATTACATTAGTTTTGTATTTCCTTAAGAAGTTCCAGCATTACTTGGCATGCCAGTTTGTTTCTATAAAATCAACCAAGATATCACACCTTTATAATGTGACAAGTTAATCTGTGACAATTGAGAGTTAATCAGATTCTTTCACTGTTGTGAATATTTGTTTGACCTTCCTGAAGGATAAGGCACCATTATCTTACCACACTGTTGCTCATGATATTCCCTCCATATACTGCACAAAGTTCACAATCAATTTCAGCAACGGACAAGTTTTTTGCGTGAAAAAACAGATGCCAGTATGCACTTCACAGTCGGGATTTTCTATGACAACAGCCATTTGGAATGAAAGTTTTACAAAAACAAGCAAGCAATATTTTGAATAACACTAATAGAACAGCACCGAACTCGGCTATTCAACTCTGCAGAGATAGAATCGCTTTCCCCATTCCTTCACGCAATGCTGAGGACCAAAGTTAATAATTTGATTATAATAATTTCTGAATAACCTTCCTATACTTATATGCAAAGAAGATTGTAAAAGATACATTCCTCACACTCATCTAAAATTTATATCCCGATTTACAGTTTGCTAGTGAATATAAACTCAACATTGCAGATAACACTATATTTAGAATAAATCACAAATGGAATCAAAATATATTAAATTAGTTACAACTAACAGATCTTATTACCTTATTCAATATAAACATGCAGCCTTTTCACGCAGCTAGATCATTAAATATATATACTATAATTTTGAACATGAGCAAACAGTCATTAAATAAAAGTTTCAAAGTTTACAACTGTACACCAATCGATTTGGTTGATAACCAGTACTCCATTAGATTTATATATACCACTGAATTCAGAAAAACACAAGCTTTCAAATGACAGAACTCACTAAATACTTGCCTATACATTTTTAATTAATTCAAGTCTTCATATAACATAAACTTACTTATGAAAGTTTCTTTCCAACAAAATTCACTGAAATAATATTGTACATTTAGTGTCTGTTACCAAGCAAAAATCACTGTATAATGATGATTATCTGCTTAGTATATTAAAATTAAACCATCTCTATCTTAACAAGCAGTTCTCACTAAATTGTTTAACAAATTCTTTATTCAGCTTTTGAGAATGTAACTGATGTGAAACATTTACAAAAGATGACCAAAGATTTAACATGTCCAAAAAAATAAGTTTCCACCGAAGTAACGGTCACAATGAGATAAGTGAAATTAACAGAAGACTATTCAACATAACAAAACAGAGAGGCTAACAAAGCTAAAACAACTAAAAATGGAACAAATACCAAATTCACTATTGTTTCTGCAAAGTTTGATCTTGTGAGTGTTTTGTAAATAACATGTACAAGAAAAATATGTTGTTACAAGTTAACTATTTATTTATTGGGAGGGAGTACACTCTACCAATAAAATGAAAGGTTATATCTGGGTTGAAACAAAAGGAAAGTGAGGCAGCAATGAGATAAGAATATGTTTTTATTATTTTTATGCATAAATTATTTACATTAATGTTACTGACATATCACTGTTTAATAATTCTTGTGGAGGGAGAGCCTAAACCAAAATATTGCAATTCATTTGTGATACATTGCATAGAAGACTTGATCTTGTTATACAACTAAAACTGTCATAAATAATTATACAATAACAATGAAAATATTGAATAGAATTAATTTGATTATTTCTATGTCCTTGAATGCTTGGACATGCATTTTAATAAGGAAGATGAAATAAGTAACCTGACCTTTCCTGGGATTCTAGGAACAGCATGGTAGAATGCTGATCATTACACAGACTTTCCAGCTAGCATTTTTTTTTTTTTTTTTTTTTTTTTTTTTTTTACAAAAATAGTGTAAAATACCTAAATTAAAAACTTTATATTTCACTAGATGTTTTCAAAGTATAGTACAAACTAAATACAGCCATTTCTTATTTAAAGTCTTTTGGAATTTTTTTCTTGCACACACATATAGCATTAGTTCATAAATTATATCATTACAAGCAATGGCTTTCCTAATAAGCCAGAAGGAATAAATCTCTCTTTCTCCCTCTGACAATATTACGACAAAGAAAATCATAATGTAAAAAGATTAAAACTGAATTTGATCAAAATAATAAATAAAAATGAAGATACAGAAAGTTTCAGTCTGGTACAATGCTTTTAAAATTTTTAGAGAAATAAGGAAGCTTACTACACACTGTAAGTTAATTGCATGTAATTGAGGATTAATTTCCATTAAATTATTTTTTGAAAGACTGAAAAAAGATTTGGAATCTTCACCTCAAAATGATAAGATACTCTTAATTTTTTTAAAATTATTGACGTGTACATATAAATGTTGTATATAGTCGAGTGTCAACATCACTGTATGTAATAAATTATACTTTTCCCACAGCTTATGTCGAACCTATATAATGTATAGCTTATGAAACCTATTGTGTTAGAACTAACAATAGTCTACTTTGAACAAAGTAGACTTCATTCAGTATGGGATTGTGGTATGGGAAAACACATATTTCGTAATAACTACTTATGGTAGGTCAGAAATTTATAATGCAGACAACTAAAAATTCCTGTAATCATCTCTCACTAATATTGTTTAGAGAGAGAGAGAGAGTGGGGGGGGGCCCTTCCACTGAAATATTTATATTTAAGTAGATATTTATACATAAAGTAATTATAATTTAAGATCAATAGGTAAACCACCTCCTCCTCCAAGACCCCACAAAGAAATATTCCAAAGATTCTATGTATATGTGGTTTCTCATAAGTTTAGAACAATGTCCCCTCTTACATAAGACACATTAAGCGAGTAAGTGATTTAAATAGTGCATTAAAGAAATGGCTACTGGAGAGTGATGACGTATTATTTTTCTCACATATAGTTTAGTCTCACCCAATACACAATTTAGACTTCATAAAAATATTTTCTATCATCTAGTGATAGTCTTAATCTGATTTAGTACTTTTAAATTCCATTTTTGTTCAATTCTGGAAAAATTAATTGTAAAGTGAAGTATAATTAGTATTCTGTATGATTGTTGGTACAATAGAATAATGTACAAATACGGTTTTGATATGTAATGGAAAGAAAATCAAAATTAAAGTCTGTTATTTTATTATTGTGTGCTATATGCAGAATAACGTTTTTGTTGTAACAAATACACAGGTTGGTATCTCCTACAAAGGTAACCCACACAGGAGTACCTAATTTTTCACTTTGTGTACCCTCTTTTAGCTTTAATAAATCAACTAATCTAAAGAATAATATCAACAGAAGATATTAAATTTGAATATCCTTTTTGTATATAACTTCAAATTTTGTAAAAAAATATTAAGCTTGATGTAAATTATTTTGCAAGAAATAAAAATCATTCATTCAATCATTTGTAATGAAAGAAAATAGTTTGGTCTGAGTGAAAGCATGACCGAGGGATGAGTGAGCTCAGAGATGAGTATATATATGCAGAGGAATATCTTTTCGAATGGGAATGGCAAGAACAAAGTGACAGTTATTATTAACAAGAAGGTAAAAACATATACCTGAAGAAACTAGTATACCTACAGGACAACAATGCTTACAATAAAAAAAGGTAGCATACTGAGACAAACAGAAGAGATGCAAGATATAGGAATATTTTCAAGAGGAAGACGACATAGCAAGATGGAAAGAGGTGGTAATTGTGAGGAAATAAAGAGGAAGAGATTGTGGCTGGACAGAGAGCACTGGTGAGGCTTAATCAACAATAACAGCCAATAAACTGGTACAGAGGACCAAATATGAGTAAATGAATGTATGCGTTTGTTAGTATCTGTTTGGGTAAATGACTTTGTTGGTATCTGAATCAGGTGAACTGATCCATGCCTTAAATTTGACATGATGACATCTGCTTGCCAGGGACAGTTAACAATGCCATTCCAGTTTTTTATTTTAATATTTTTAATTAATTTCAGGAAAATAACTTATGAGGATGTGTAGAATGCAATGAAATACATTTGATTTTATTAAAAATAATAATAAATGATACAAAACTGGAAGTAAAATGAATCTACAGCAGGAAGTTGGCTAGTGTTGGGTATTGTGTAATTTAACACGCATGACTACAATCTTTATGTAGATCTAGTAATTCATACTATTAACTAAAATGAACAAAAAAAGATTGGCCAAGATTTCATTAAGGGAAAAATCTATTGTATAACTAATAATTTATTTAAATAATATCCATACATAATAATCTCATAAAATATATCGTAATTTGAGAATATTCTTTTCTTATTATTATTATTATTATTACTATAACAATGATGACTAATAGTAACTTCACAAAATTACCAACAGTATCATAGCTATGATTATGAGCAATAATAAAAATAATTATTATAAATGACAATTAACTCATATTTTATGTGATAAAATAATATTAAACTTGAGTCATGTACCAGATCAAGAAAAAATAGAATGAAATCAATCTATTTTGTTAAAAAAAAAACTCAAAGATCTACAATTTACATGTGTTATTTTAATATTATTATATCACAATGTAAACAAAAGCTTAAAATATATACGGTACTGCATTATTAAAATATAATTATATTAGAGAATAATAAATTATTTTCTCTCTTTTTTTTTAAATTGTTTATTTTCATCCAGCCAATCCAGCCTTCAGTCTACACTTCTGCATAAGAGCACGTAACATGAATTGTTTACGTGATAATGCACGAACTTGTTTTAAGAATACATCTAGATCAATTACACCTCTCCGTAATGCTTCTCCCATGTAATAAATTGTGTCTTCTGTAGCAGCTTCTTCAGCATATGCATTTAGGATCCTGTGAGAAGAGAATATTATGATATTATTTTTAAATTTAAAAAATTGTAGTGGTACCTTTAAAAAAAAAATTATTCAAGTTTTTTAGCAGTCATTTTCACTAATATACATGTCATTATACCAAATTTCATAACTGCAGGTTCCATTTCTGAGATATTCAGCAAAAGACATGGAAACATATGTACAGAAAAATAAAATCCTGAGTTTTAGAATCAGGGAAAGTATATCCTATACCTATAATTGAGACGGCTAGCTAAATGAAATGGGTAGATGGCTGGAAGAGAATCTCTCATGTTGTATTCCAACAGTTCCTGCTGCATCTAGCCCACTATTTTTTATTGCCTACTTTCTTTCCTAGAACATCTTTTTCCTTGATATATTAAGCCATGTTGATTTGTTTGTTGATAGATTCCTTAGCTCGTAATCTGATAACAAACACCTGAAATGCATCTTCATAAGGCAAAAAGGACACGAATGGATCCAGTAGGGACATCAACAACTTTTACCTCTATTAAAAGTAGGAAATGTGTAACTTCCTGATGTAATTATAGTTTCATCCAGTTGTCCATTCTATTTATAAACTGTTGTAATTTAGATTTAAACAATCCTAAAACAAACATCAGTTGAAGTATATACCTTGCTGCTTTCAAGAATTGTTCTATGAAATCAAACCAAATTTTTAATGTTTTCCTACAATAGAAATGTCTCTAGTTAAGCACATTCTCCAGTGGGGTCTTTTCCTGTAGGTGTTTTCTTGGTGTATCCCAAAAGATGCTGAATTTTTATATATGATCTTACTTTATATGCAGAGGCTGTTAATTTCAATCAGTAGCTTTTGTTGTACGTATCTGGTGGAACATGTTTTGTCAGCATGTATCTCAATTTATCTGAAGGGTCTGATATGTAAATCTATTTAAAATGAGAATCCATTTGCAAGCAAATTGTGTCAATATTTGTTCCATAATTTTATTTTTTTTAACATACTTATCCAGTAGTAAAATACAGCTCTATTATAGCTATTTAGTCCTTGCCTCCAACTTCTTGGCTTTTCCCTTTTCCTTCTACAATGCAGAGTCCATCTCTACATCTTTTTAGTTGATCGTCATTGCTTTCTGTGCAAGTGCCAGTATTATGTAAGTAATTTCATTTCAATGAAATACTCCAACGAGTTTATTCCCATTTCTTCCTTAATATTTTGGTTACTTCATCATTCTTCAGAGTCCTTATACAGATTGTCTAAGTAACATTCTATAGACACAACTATAAAAAAAATATTGTTAACTAACACTCTTAGGACTGCTAAATTCTTTTTTTCAGTCATTACTGAAAAAAAAATAAATAAATAAAAATTTAATTTTTATAAGCTTATAATTATTAGAATAAGCACATCAAACCTTAAAAATAAAATTCTAAATAATAATAATAAACTACCTTAAACTTTGGTGGTTTTTTTTTTTTTTTTTTACAATATTTTCACAAAACAATGTTCTCAGCAGTTTATATAATTAAAAAATTGCTTTACTTATTAACACAAATCTGATTATACGAGGCATATTTTTAAAGTAAGTACAGTTTTGAAATTAAAAAAAAAACAAAGAGACTTTTCATAATTATTTAATTTTTACATGAAAGCCAGTATCTTAATCTACTTTTCTACATAGTTGCCTTCAATATTAAGGCACTTATCACACCAAACCATAAGCTTTTGTATTCAATCGTCATAAAAGTTTGCCGCCTGATTTAACAGCCACTGCAACACGGCCATTTTTAGGCTATCGTCACACCGACAATTTTCGGTACTTTAACCGTTCACTAACAATTTCTTAAAGAACACTTCTTGAAACTTGAGGGAACTCCAATGATAATGAAGAAATCATGAAGTCTGTTTTCTTTAATTTTTCATTGACTTTTTGCACCACATCATCAGTGATCACTAAAGGTCGCCCACTATGTTCCTCATCATGAATGTTTGTTCGGCCATCCTTGAAAGCTCTAACCCATTTCTGTACCATTCCATCACTCATAATGTTTTGTACATAGACTTCACAAATCTGATAGTGAATTTCAACCAGTTTTTTGCCTTTAGCACATAGAAAACAGCAAGTATTTCACGGTCGGCGGGATTCTCAATTGGCAGAAATATTTTAAATATGCAAAAATAAATGTAAACACAATCGATTTTGGCCATAATGGTGTCTGTGGCTTGCCAACAGATGTAAGTACGCAATGCGCATGTGCAAGACACCAACCGAAGCGCTGCATCGGCTTGATTTCAAAATGGTACTTACTTTAAAAACACGCCTTGTATAAAAGTTTTCTTCTTTATTTAGATTAACGTAAAATAAAGCCCATTTTTTTTAAAGACTGTTATTATAATGTAATGTCTAAATAACAGTAATTTAAGTTTTAAGGTTTACATCAAATTTATTATAAGTATTTTCTACTCATAATACAGTCACATACAAGTTAGTCATGCTTTGTAATAAAACACTGAATTATATACTCGTATATCAAAATAAATATGACATTTCTGTTTATAGCCATTTTCAAAGACATGAAAGAAAACTATCCAAATGAAAATTAGAATGTATATGTTGTAGAAACATATTCTAGAAGTATGCATGAATATTAGAAATAAAAACAATGACTGAATCAATCATTAAAACTATCACAACTATGCTATACTACTACTACTACTTCTATATTCACTTATGTTGTAGCTGTAACATTTTCTATTTTTAAGGACTGTATCTGTGGCTATTTATAGTAAACAGAATTTGATAGTTATGTCTAGTTTTATAAAATTACTACCAAAACAGCAAGCATTAGTTAACACCAAAGTGTAAAGATTGGACTGGAAATAAGATTAACTACGATATTAATATAAATTCAATTAGATAATATAAAACTGACTGTTTATAGAGCGGTGCAGTAGTAGTCACAGCTTCATCAACATCGATGTCTTCTTTGTCAGACAAACGGCTAATTGCTTTATCCAGTTCATCTTCTTTCTCTTTTAACAATGTAATATTTCTCTCTAACTCATTCTAAAAAAAAAAAAAATTACAAACTGTTAAATGTAAATTAAATATGAAGTTTGATCAAAAACTTCTTGAAATTTTTAAATTTCCCAGGTTGTATAAGTCCTCATTCATGCTCTGAAGTAATATCTAACGGTAGTTCCAAAGGTTAAACAGAAAAAGAGAAAGAGAGGGGGTGTATACATCCAATTATCACAATTTTTTTTGTTGTGTTGGTACATTGTCCCTAATGTACATTTACATTGGTAACCATACTGTATCCTTAGTTTATTGCTGGCTATCGAAAAGGTTACATATGTTTTGATATGGTCACCAATTTTTAACTTGTAGAAAAAATGAAACAAAAAATTTGTTTTAAAAATGGAATAAAGAGCAACACCAGTTTGGAAATGTTAAATGTTGTTTTCATGAATAAAACAAGTGGTACAAATGTTTTCAAGAGAGCCATGAAAATGATGAATGCCTAGACATCCCAACACATCAATAATCAATGACAAGGTCAAAAAAGTGAAAAAAAAAACAGTTATGGATAATCATTGAATCACTACCAGAGAGTTAATAAGAATGACTATCTGAAGTTCTAACCGTTGACTATGAACAGAAGTTCTATTCTAGAACTGGTGTTTTTTTAAGAAAACACCTGGATTTGTGGTGAAACAATTCATGGCAATTGCACTACAATAATTTGTGAATTTTTGGCCAAAAACAACATCATTATGATGCTTAGCCTCCAATTTCATCAGACAAGGCCCTCTGTGATTTCTTCATATTCCTCCAGCTGAAAAGAACCATAAAAGATGATGTTTTGCCAACATTGAAAAGATTAAGACAGAATTGCTGAAGAAGCTAAATGCCATACTAAATTGCATTCCAGAGGTGTTTCAAGAATTGATAAAAATAAAATTGTAATTTTGCTGTGGCTATATATGGCACAATAAATAAAACAGACTAGATTGTTGGTTGCTATTCATTTTGCTCAAATATGTAATTGGCTTTGCAGCAACACATGCTGAGGATGAATGGTAATTCTGAAATGCTATAAGGATTCTAACTAACTAATTTGGGCAACATTAGCTAATGCAATGTTGCCTGGTTTAATCCATTTTTAATGTAGAAGTAGCATTTTCATTTAAAAAAATAATAAATTACACATGGAATTGTACCATCCAGCCAACTGATCATTAGAATCCAGTGACATCAACATTAAAATCAATTTCATACAGTTAACATGAAATTAATGACTATTATGAATATGACATGTAAAAATATGTAAAACATAACAAACATAAATTGTTCACAAAAAATATATATATATAAAACGGACGAAATGATTCCGGAACCGATTTAAACTATTCTCCATACTTAAAATCTCAATTAAGAAAATCTGTTCGCACCT
>JAAAKQ030467562.1:33443-45117 GCA_010016005.3 Zanna intricata | reverse complement strand
TTCATTCCATTCATACACATCATCCTCATTCATCCTCTGAAGTAATACCTTAACGGTAGTTCCGGAGGCTAAACAGACAAAGAAAGGGAATACGTAGCTAACTTATTTTGCTCAGAATTATACCCATGTAGCCCACCAGGCTGGTATAGTGGTTAACTCGTCATCGCAAATCTCTTATTTCGAAGTCTAGAATTCTAAGGTTCAAATCCAAGTAAAGGCTATTAGTATTTGAATACTACTAATATTTCCGGATTTGAATACTACATCGTGGATACCGGTGTTCTTTGGTGGTTGGGTTTCAACTAACCACACATCTCAGGAGTGGTCGACCTGAAACTGTAGAAGACTACACTTCATTTACATTCATACACATCATCCTCATTCATCCTCTGGAGTAATACCTTACACTGGTTCCGGAGGCTAAACAAAAACAGTGAGCATTATACCCATATAATACTTCATGTAAAAATAGTAAGCCAAAGTATTCTCTGCGACATATAAGAAATGGTAAATTGTAATTGACTTTACTTGTTGATTCTCAAGATGTTGAAGATGAAATTTGGGAGAAAGTCATAACAAAAAGGTTTTTCTGATTAGATTCTATGTTTTGCGAGGTATACTCTTTCCGATAATTCCAGATGGAAGTGAATATTCAAGTTGGCTACAAAAAATTATTTGAAGAGTAAGATGCAAATGCGAGGATCAACAAAAGGTCCATTTCAACAGACCAAGATTTCGGTTCGCTACGCTCACAATCCTGTCTGCATGTTCAGAAAAGTACAGCTTAGAATCAAGAAGTATACCTAGATCGGCGACGGAGTCCACGGTAGTAATCGGAAGAGAATTTGTTGTGTATTGAAAGTAAGCAATATCAGTCTTTCGGGAGAAGGCATATTCTTACCTTCGAAAAGTTTAATTCCGTGACTTCTTATAGCAAAGTAAACAGAGTTAAAATTATGTTGCAACAGAAGGTGACCATTTCTGTTTCTGATACGGAGAAACATTTTAAGATCATCGGCAAAAATATACTCAGTCCAACGGAGATGAATTCAGCAACGTCATTGACAAAAAGTAAAAACAGCAAAGGGCCGAGGTTTGAACCCTGTGAAACTGTAGATGCTGAGGAGAATTCACGATAGGAACTCTATCCAGCATATCTAACAGTTAGAGTTCTACTACTCAGGTATAAAGAAATCCACTTAACAAGATGCTCACTAAATCAAAATCAGGCCAACTACCTTAATACAGTAGGTATTACGACATTACCACGTTAGTCGTTGATCAAACCACTTCCTATAAATCTAACCCGCGTGCATGCTCCAATTGGTTCACCATGAAGAAACAGTTGAGGGTCAACATTGTTCCATTAAGAGTGAAAAGCAAATATGCATTTCGTTTCCTGCGAAGAAAAATTGAATCCAGTAGTTCTACACCACGATTCAAAACTGTTTATTGTGTTTTGGAGCAGCCTTTTGCCAGTAGCCTAAGTTCTAGATCTACGTCAATTGAAAAATCAAAAGCTTTTCGTATGATGTCGCAATAGCACCGAGTGCAAGTATAAGAAGAAACAGTGTTGTGTTGATGTGAAACACTGCAAGATGTTGTAATGCTAGGTAAAGGTGGATGTTGTAATTTGTGTAGTGTTTGTGGTATGATATTAACGGTTCTGCAGCTCAGTGTATAGTGGGAAGAAAAACTGTGGAAGCTAGGGCCTGAGGACGCCAACACCACAGTATTAAAAACAAGACTCCCCGTCGCTATATTTAGAATAATAATTACAACCAAAAACAAAAATCTCAAACCACACTGGAGGCAATGAAATCATCAGTCATTACTACATCATATTTCAAATAATCTATCTGATTGTTCCAAAACAGATTGGTTCACAAATTGAGGAAAATAACGAACACCAATTAATTGGCTTTTGGACGGAGTACCTTGATTCAAACCGACTCAGGAGTCATCTGCAGATCCTTACATCAAATATATTTCATGTATTCTTTAATAGCGATTAAAAAACCGCGGTCAAGAACAGAAGATTCATAGCCTCTGTCAGATCGAAATACATTTTATAACTCCGGGAAGAAGTCTACATTATTGTGAATTTCAGACAGCCAAGTCTCAGTCAACGCAATAAAATCATAATTAGAATCAATAAAAGTTGCGTAAACCTCGGAAGCCTGAGTACCAAGGCCACCAACATTTTGATATAATAACGAGGGCGTAGCCGTTAATTCCAATATTACCATCCTTCACTGGTGAATTCGTGGGCGTATCAGTTTTCAATGCCCCAAAAAAGGGAGAAATTAGAATACTTTTACTCAAATATCAGTATTATTTATTTTATTCAAGTCCTGGCTGTACACCTAAATGTGTAAGGAATTATAAGAAGAATATAGAGTTCTGAGTTTGGTGCATTTAATTTGTTTAAGGTTCAGATCACCGCACAGTTTTTCCAGTTCACCAAAGCCAACGGTAGCATTAAATCTTATTAAGGATTTTTTCTTCTGCGTATAAGAAGAGACCCTATTATTTTTGGTTTTCAAACTACCAGACTTGATTGAATTCTTATTTTTTTTCTAAGAGATTCCAACTGAAGAATTGACAAACTTGTAATGATCAGCACCACTGGCAGAAAAAGTCTTCATTTCTTTCCGACAGTCATCCAGGCCAGATTAACTGAATCGTTAATAACGATTCTTGATTGTTCAATGATTCATAATTAATAAATATATTATTACTTTTGATAAGACATAGTGGAAGCGTACTCAGGTATTCCTTTCCATATTAACACTTGCACTAATGAAAATTACCATTTGAGGCCGAAGAATCACCGTCTACGTCCAAAATTAAGCCTGAGCAGCTTTGCCAGAAACACTTGTCACTAAGCGTCATCCCATACATCGAGGACTTCTCCTGCGTCCCTTATGCGTTCTGATTCCCTCAGTAGAAGCGATGGCAGAAGGGCTTAGTTGTAAAGCGGATGACAGAACATTCTCATAAAATGATCTAGTCATATTCTCAATCCCTTGATTTTCAGAAATAAGTTGCTAATTTCATCATTAACAGAAGAAATTTTTTCTTCAAAAATTTCAAATTTCAATAAGTCCATCCTGAAGAGATGACTGGAGAACACACGATAGAGTCAAAAGAAGGCTGATTTATTTTTTCCTGGGCGCACAACGAGATGTCGTTATCAGCACCCGGTCACATTTACCAAAGTAAATGAATAAAAACTAACAATTAAAATTTACCTTAAATATTTAAACGATATAAAATGCCTACGCGGTATGTTAAGTGCGAAATAAAACCAGAATAGAAACGATATTAAAAAGCTAACATAGAAAGATAAAATTGCCGAACGTCAAAAGACACAGGCATATTATAGTTTTAATGAAATTTTTGAATCCAGATGTGTGGCCCTCAGAAATCGTAACACATTATACAACATCGATACATTGTTACCCAAGATATTTCCTATGTTAGCCCCTAATCAAGGCTTCTGACGCAATGCCACATAAAAATACAGTCCATAAGTATATGGTGTATCGTCAGTTGGTAGTCGCAGCGAGGCTAAGTCTAGCAGAATCATACCAGATTAGGTCTATCTCTGACTGCACAGGATTTTCCTCATTTGCTACCATGTCGTCAATAACACAACTGTTGTTCATGCAATTGTCGCATTTAAACTCTCATCTTGATAATTATGAAATTTATCTTTGGAACTCTTAAGACGGAAATAGCACCGACACATCAAAGATTCTTCTGCTTGCCATAAACGGAAGATTGCAAAGGAACAAAAGTCGGAACTATCCGGCATGAAAGCCACCGAATCAATAAGCAGAATGGACAAATAAATGTGATCTAAGATACAAACGCTTGAAAAAACCTGCCTTATGTCAAAAAGAATCTTATATCATTAATAAATTAATAATAATAAAAAATAATCAAAAAATTTTTAATTAGAATAGAAAATTGTACTTGTAATTAAAAAATTAATTATTTGAAAACCAATCAATCAACTAATTTACAGTTAATCAATTATATAAAAAATTATAATTTTATACATTACTAATAAAGATTATAATTAGATAATAAATTTAATTATAATTATATATCTAATCGATATTCAGTTAAAAATATAAATATTATACCCGTCATACAAGCAGCGCTAAACACACAATCGTAATAATAATATTAAAAATAACAACAGTAATAATAAAATGAGTTTAATAAATAATTTCGCTAATAAACAATTAGTTTAATAAATAAATAGCTTCTCGGTTTCGCTTTTTGCAGCGGAGTCCATGAGTCATGACCATGATCTGTTTTGCCGACACTTGTCGGAGCGGAGATGGAGTGCCTTTCTCTTTCAGTTGTGGAGGTTAAAAAAAAAAAAAGGTTGTGGAGCTGGATTGAGGTTGGGCTGCTGTGAGCTTAGCCTTGCCGAAATATTGCGACGTGATTCAGTCACTCCGGTCCTTGGTAGGGATTGTCCTACGGATAAGAGCATCCTTACCCTGGGGCCCTGAGATATCGGTATCGTGGGTCAGGCAATACCTGACTCCCCGGTCCGCGTTAAATTTTTGGGAGGTGGCTGACTAGGAGAACCCAGGCAGGATCAAAGATCCGGGGCACATCTAGCCGTCTTTCCGCCCACACCTTATGACATATTGACTGACGACGAAACTATAGGTTATGGTAACATCATATCCGCATGCATAGCAGAGGGTTCAGGTAAAAACCGTCGTCCACGAGGACCTTTGTCTTCGGAAACAAAGAAAAGGAAGAGTATCGAGTTTAGTAAGATAAAGAAGATCCAAACTAAGTTTTGACCTAAGATTTTTGGATCAATTCCAATGTATATGGCGATAAAAAATAGAGAGAAGGATTTTTCTAAAAGTAGTCTTTTCGTGATAGCTCGTGGGATCACGGAAGCTACATGAGGATCGTAAAAGCGACTACGAAAACTGCTATGAGTTTGTTTGTGGAGACCGTCAATGACCTACAGTCATCAAGGTTACTGAAAGCTACAAAGGACTCATCTACGTTGAAGTTGTATCGCATAGTACACTAAATACCTCCAAGGGATCTTCTAAACTGACATAAGAAGAGATCGTCGAGGAAGTTCAGGAATAAGATGTTACATGCCGACTTTTGAACACTCAACATAACAGAGAAGTTGTACCCTCCGCGTCGCATGTTTTAACATTTAACAAACCTAAGTGTCCTGAAAAAATTAAGCCTGGCTTTGATAAAGCCGTCCTTTCATCCGGACTCCATTGACGTGTTTTGGATATCAGAAATTCGGACATATAGCGGCGAGATACATTAGAAAACAAATCTGTCCTCGTGGTGACCCATTAGATTCGGATGACCCGTGCAAGGATCCGCCGGTTTGTGTTAACTGCCATAGACATTATTCTGCCAGATCGCGAAACTGTCCGATCTATAAGAAGGAAGTAGTAATATAGAAGGTAAAGACTATTCGACAGGTCAGCTACTTCAAAGCCAGAAAAATTGTAAGTAACAGATCACCGCAGCTTACGACTATGCTGTTTGCTGCAGCTTCTTCAGCTTATTTTAAATCATAGAACATAATTTCTGAAGTGGCAAGCACTTAATATAGCAAGTAATAAAGTGGCAAGCATTTATAATTAGCAAACATGGCGAACTCATCATCGACCACAAATTGAAGAGTCGACAGACAGAGTAAGTAATCCAAAGCCGATGAAGAAAGAATCCTCCGTGATCTATTGTAAAGGATCACAAGAATCCATCTTCGAGGGAGTTATTTTTAAGCATATTTTAGTGGCAAGGGTCCTTTACATCCTTGTCATGTTGTATTTCTTTTGGGGTCTTATAATATCCTTGAGAAGTCTATTTATTTTATTGGTCTAACGAGAAGCGGAGGCAAAGTAATGCGGCTTCTTCGCGCCTAATCATCTAAACTCAGCACTTCTAATACGAAAACATTTTCTTGTTAATCGAAATATATTGATTACAAACGATTTTAGATCGATTACAGCAAGTAATTTTACGTAATAATTAAACAAATGACATTAAATAAAATTATGTATTAATACTGAATATTTTACATTTATCGACATTTTAATTTGCCGATATTTTAACTCGCCGACTAAAACTCAATCTTTTTCTGACAATGGATCAGCTAGGTCTTACTCATCTCCAGATTCGTTGTGTGGGCACTCATCATCGCTGAATTCACTGCTATCATCTTCCTCTAAAGAAATAATCAAGCTGTCCACCACATCTTACACAATACCGTATTTTTTTCCAATAATCTTCTTTTACATGCGAACAATATCATTTCCAGTCTCAACCGTGACATTTTTTATCGCGTCAGCAGTAATATTTTTCAACTGAGATAACGAGCAGTTTGCCGTTATATTATGGTCGCATATTATTTTCTTTATTTTTCTCCATGCGAGTTCCATTGGATTTAGTTTACAATTATAAAGCGGTAACCTAATGACAGTGTGACTGTAAGATTTAAGAAATTCATCGACGAGGTAATTATTTTTTTGCGGTTTGTGGAATTCTATCAACTGATATAATTCACATTTTCCCATGCTCATCGAACACGATATTCCTTGTTCTTGCAGCCAAGCTATCATGTCCTTTCTAACCGAATATTTCGTGCGGGGTTTAAGTTGTTTGCTGTGATAGGGGGGCACTGTCAATGACAACATCGCTATTAGCAGTTATATTACTAACTGGAACAAATAAATTCGTATGTTCTAAATTAATATCAGACGGTAAATAAAGAAGTTTTTCTTTAATCCACTTCTGAAAATTATCTGAATTCATTTGTCCGTGACAGTCACTACATGTGCTTCCAGCCTTATAGATAAGAAGGGACCCCTCAAAAAAACCATCTTTTGAACCCGCATGAACAACAATTAAATGGTTAGAAGAACTGCTATTGGGAAGTACGCCGGGCTCTAATTCAGACTGCCAACAATTCTTAAACGTAAGATTAGCGTCTACCCACGATTCATCGATGTACATAATTGGCCGGTATTCAGACCTGAACTTACGAATAGCTGTTAAGTAACTAAACCTACAATTGACAATGTGTGGTTTTTCAATCAAAACCTTTCCATGACTTTGACATTTTTCCATTTAAATCCTATTTCCTTTATTACTCATGTCTCAGCGATCGTCCCTCCCCCCACCATGGAAATTCAATTTTTCACGAACAGCTGGTAACAGTTTTTTACACGTTGGAACATTTTTCTGATTTACATAAATATCACGGATCACTTGTCTTATCACGTGCCTATCAAACGAGTCACATATTACATTTCTGGTTGATGGACTCGAACGACTTTTATCAGGTGTAGTAAAAGAAGTTTCACCAGCGATTACACTCTCTCTACGTATTCGCGTTACGGTCCATTTAGAAACGCCTGTATAATTTGAGACACAGTATTTTTGTTATTGAAGTTAATACTTCTTTTGGCGGGCCTGGAGTGGGAAAAATTCCGGTTTGCCGTCCTGACACGGTATCGTACTGACTGACTCACCGAGTGACTGATTGACATTAATTTTAACCCCTAAGGAGGCCTCGGAGCGAAAAATGTCAAAGAGTGCTTTTTTGTAGGGGGTGCGCTGAAACCGACCAGAAAAATCCGAAATCTCAAAATTTCCTCCCGGGGGGGATAACGTCCACCGAAATTTTAGGGGAACTACAAGGAGACGTCTGAGCGAAACGTCGCGGAGAAACTTTCGGTAGAGCCCGTAGAACCGCTTACGATTCGAGAAAAAAATTGGGCCTCCACCCCCCATTGGGCCCAAAATTCCAAAAACCTTTTTTTTTTCACTTCTTCTAACGTCTTACCGCTCCCCTGAAACTCTCCTGAGGTCGAAATTGATATTCCTTTATGGGTTTGATCCGGAACAGTGTGAGAAACTCCATACAAAATGTCCGAAAATTGTAGGGGGTCGGGGAGAACCCCAAAATTAAAATTTCATCGTCTTCGAGAGTGTGAAGCCTTTTTTCGACATGCGAGCAACTTTCTTTACTTATCTGTAACCTATGTTTTTTATTAGTGCTTCCCCTTCAGAAAACTCTAAAGTTTATTGTAGGCCTTTAACCCGATCAAGTAATGGGGATAAATTTTGATATACGGGTTTTTTTTTGGAAAATTGTGTATTTTTTTGAGGATTACTGATAATATAAGGTATAAGGAGACCCTACAGCGAAAAATTGATTAGAATTACTTTTGTTTAGTGTCCTGTGAAACTCTCGGAAAACGTTTAAAAAATTGGGGATATGCACCCCTCGCCGGCGGAAGGGGAGTTAACTTTTTAAATAAGCGTCTGTGAGAAAAACACAAGAGGCCCTTTTTTTCGGGGATCAAAATAAACTGATGGGCCCGTGGTCAAATTCCCCCTCTGATTAACAAGGAGGGCTCTGGAACCAAATATTTAAAGCTGCCCCCCCGAGCACAAGGAAGCCTCGGAGCGAAAAAGTCGAGAAATCGTTTTTGTCGAGGGTCCGCTAAAAAAGACTGGAAAAATCCGAAATCTTAAAATTTTCTCCTCCGGGGGGGGGGGGGTTTTCTACGTCCCCCAAAATTTTTTCGCGACTACAAGGAGACGTCTAAGCAAAATATCGCGAGGAAACTTTTTATAGAGCCTGTAAAACTGCTTGAGAATCGAGAAAGGAAATTCGGCCCCCACCCCCCATTGGGCCCAAAATTTAAAAAAAAACCTGTTTTTTATCATTTTTGGCCGTCTTACCGCTCCCCTAAAACTCCCCCCCGAGGTCGAAATCGATATTCCATTATAGGTTTGATTTGGAAGAGTGTGAAAAACTCCATAAAAAACGTTCCAAAACTCTAGTGGGTCGGAAAACCCCAAAATTACAATTTCATCGTCTTCGAGAGCGTGCAAGCCTTTTTTCGACATGCGAGCAACTTTCTTTACTTATCTGTGATCTATGTTTTTTATTGGTGCCTTCCCTTCAGAAAACTCTAAAGTTTATTATAGGCTTTTAAACCGATCAAGTGATCGGAAAAAGTTTGAGATACGAGAGCTTTTTTGGAATACTGTTTTTTTTTTTCCTAATAAATATTGTATATTTATTAATTAACTATCTTAATACCTCCCTATCCCAATTTATATCATCAAAATATTTAATATTTAATTTAATAACAATACTAATTATCATTGCGCATGCATCTCCGTTATAGTAAATTTAAATTTTATTAGAGCATTAAAATACACCCGTAAACCAGCTAAAAGAAGTATTAACTTCTGTTGGTCACTTCCACGACTGACCAACATTTTTTTTTGTTTTCCCGAGTATTTAATTTGTTATTTTTCGCCTGATCAACACATCATTCACTCTACACTTTTCTAATAATTTCCCTAGCTTCACTACTGTGAACGGTTTTCTCCTTATCCTCCGCGGTTCCATCAAAAGCGATAACAGCTGCACTTAAATTAGCAACAAAGTTAGTACGATATCAAAAGTAAACAATGACGATACAGAATTAAATTACAATAATAATATTAAATTAATTATAATTTAATAATATTAAATTATATCGATAAATAAAGTTAAATGTTGAATTCACAATCAAAAAAGCGCACACACAGAGCCAACTGCTAGTACTGAACTGATTTTATTGCTAGTTAACAAAATTTTTACAATGTAATTTTTTTAGTATAGTTAATTCCCCTTCGCATAATTGTAATAAAAAAAGTTAAAAATATATGAAACAATTACGCTTACGGCTAATGTAAACCTTAAATAACTAAAACTAATTATTAATTACTAAAGCTTTCGTACGAGTTCTGAGAAACGACCGAGTGTAAATAGTTGTAGCAACACATACTAATATATCACATTACACTAACAGGTTAAAGAATACCTGGGTCAGTAATGATCTTAAATGACCTTGAGACGCCCCGCTCCACAACCCTTTCAGGAGGTCACCGCCCCCACCCTTATCGATCCAGTGACGTAGATTCAGCCTTTTATCTCGCACTGTGCGCACGCTAATGAAACACGTTTCAAGCACTTTTAACTTTCAAGTCCACTTTCACGGTTATTCACAGCGGATATTTACTGCACACACTACTTAGTTTCACTAAAAATTAGCAAAATACCACATTCTTAAATACGTTAGGGTAAAATTATGATTTAAAAAGACATTATTAAAAGTACAAACAAAACCGATAAAACTATTCACGATTTATTTTCGGTAATAGATTATCAAATCCGTAGTTCTTCGGCAAGGATAATTATTTATACCAGAGACATTAAGATAATAAATAATATATTTAACAGGAAAAGAATTAATAATAGAAATTATATTTAATAGGTCGTGTTACTGTAAACAAGAGTACTTAATACAGAAAAGAAATGTAATTCTTAAGTAAATTTAATTTGATTTCGGGAGAGGCATAAACTACGAAAATTTCACATAATTATCGTACAATAATACTGGTTATTGGAATAAGTAATTTTTTATGATAATAAATATTGAATTAGTTCGTTCGTAGCCTATACATAAGAAAAAAAAATTCTGGTTAAAATTATATTTTATAAAATATTTAATTAAACGTTTAAATACGTCGATTTAATAGCACTAATTTCAAGAATAACTTTGATTTCTAGATTAAATCCTTAAGTCAAAACTAATACAGTAACGTCATTTAGAACCGCTGGCAAAATATATGTACATTTTATAAATTATGCAACTGCTGTATAATTTTTTGAAAGTGAAATCATTTTTTTCATATTATATTAAATCTATTCAGAACATAAAATTTAAGGAAAAAACACAAAACTTTATCACAAAAGCATATTATAATAAGGTAAACAATGTTACAACAGTAACAGTACCTTTTGTATTAGTCAAGGACATAGAATGATGTTTAATATTTCATCATAAACTACAGTCATAATTATATTCGAGTAAAGTTATAAACAAGTTTAATAATAGAAAAAATAACTCCAGGAAAAGGACTGTGACTTAGGTAGGTCATTGAACTGCAACATTAAACAATCGATAACAATCAATGCAAAAAAGTAAACGAAACAAACAAATAAATCAATCTGATAATTTCAATAAAATTCTAGAGATAACATCACTAATGAATCCCACATTTTTGAAATAATTGCATCATCATAAGAAACATGAACTTGTGTGTGTGTGTGTGTGTGTGTGTGTGTGTGTGTGTGTGTGTGTGTGTGTGTGTATAAATATATATAATCGACTTATATTTCCCACACGAACGAAAGCTTTTCTTCCTCTTACTCCTATGGATGTATTTAAAAATATATATAAAGAGAGTGAGAGGTTAACATAAAGCAGCGTTTTAAAGGAAAGAAAAAACAATACCTTACTGAGAAAGGAGTAATTTAATTGGGTTTTTAAAACACTTACTACTATTTGTGGCAGTAATTCAAAGCTAGAACGTAACATAAAAATGCATTTATGATTTTTTTTTGAAGAAGAACAAGAAAGTTCCTTAATATAAAAACATGATCATTAATTATTAAATAATATCCTAGAAGACTTACTTACTACAATAAAGGTAAGTAAGTAAATAAATAAATATATATATATATATATATATATATGAAATACTAAATTTATTGTGTAACATAAGAAACTATTAAAGGATAGTGCAT
>JAAAKQ030467562.1:3666-33343 GCA_010016005.3 Zanna intricata | reverse complement strand
ATATATATATATATATATATATATATGAAATACTAAATTTATTGTGTAACATAAGAAACTATTAAAGGATAGTGCATCGGCGCTACAATCGTTTATTACAAAACGAACGAGAGCAACACTGCATTGGAATAACAACAAATAAATGCGGTTGTAACTAGGAACACATAATTCAAGTTCACAGCCGGAGGAAGGCTTCAAATGAAGAATACACATCATGTATGACCTTGAAAAGGTTCAACCTTGGATAGGCCGCGACCTCATTGCCTGATAACTTCAAGCAGTGTCGGCATCTCTTGAATAATTAACGACGATACCATCTGAACCGATATATATATAAATAAACAACACACACACACACACACAAAAAAACTGACTCGCCTTCTCGATAAATTAAATTTTCCAATATTTTTCACGAAAATTGTTTTTAAACTTATAAAAAAAATATATCCGCTTTCATAAATCAAACACATAAATTAACATCTGAGACAAATTCAAAAAAACCTCAATGAAATAATCTACAATACACAAAATTTTATATTAGTATAAACACACATAAATAATTGAAGTCGTTCAATAATTAAAGGTTCATAGACCTTACACGTAGACACCATAACATCATGATTACTCACAAGATATCAGTAAAAACTAATAACCAGTAATTATATTAAATTATATCATTAGACAACCCAACACAAAATCTATGGAAAAAATAAATTTGAATAATTTCAACAAATTAATCGTAATTAAATATTAGTGTCGTTTAATCGCCAATAATTTTGTTTTAAATCTCAGTAATGAAAAACTATTTAATATTAAATATAATTCTTAATAATAATGAATAACTCGAACAGAAATTTTTATAAAATGTTATGATTCAAATTTAAGAAACCTTTGAATTAATACGCTAATATAATTCGGAAACCTTAGTATTAAGCATTCCGTGTAGTAATCTTGCTGTGAATTACTGTGTTAAGCATGCTATATAATAGTTAACGTGCTTTTATTAGAAATATGTGTGCTGTAGTTTTGATAGTTGTTTAATTAACCAAGTAAACCTAAAATAACCATTTCAACAGATTTTATAAAGACAATGTAAGATACTCATATTCTCTTAAGAAAATAAGAATATTAACCGTTCCTAATTTTATTGAAAAATTACAGAACTTCTATTCCAAAAAAATGTTTAAACAATAAATATGTTTCAAGAATCTTTACTTGTCATGCTTCTTATATATATATATAAATAACAGCCTTCTCCTGAAGAAATTAATTCAAATTTTAGAATTTATTTTAATCGAATAGGAAAGAAAGTCGTGAATTTAATCTAAATTATTAACATACAGACCAAAATATGAGTTATTCATCTACAAGAATGGTTTCTCCAGCTATTTAATTTTAGAGATAAGATTAAAATTATGAGCCCAAGTCATCGATAGTTTTACCTTAAAATTTTTCATTGGACTTAAAAACTGTCTCAGTTAATATTTATAGGTTTCGGTATAACAAGCAAGAGATTTACATTTTTTCTTGTATTTAAACGCACTAAATTTCTATGGCTGATTTTGTATAAACGAACGGTAATTATAATTAAAAAATTTTAGAAAGAAGTTATATATATTTAATCTAATATTTAAAATTTTTTAATATACCAAAAATATATGTGATAAACTGCACGCGACATATTCAATAATAAGAAAATAACTATATATTCCAATAAAAGAAACTAATTTATATTTCTAACATTTATTCTGAAGCTCAAAAACATAAAAAATACATGATTATAATTTATGACAGGTATTGATCGCTTTGTTAAATAGTAGCATTCAATTTCATTTTGCAGATTTCATTACCTGCTAGATTTTATCGCTGTAATTTTTCCATGCTTGCAAAATTACGGAGGTGTACGGTATAGTAAATAATGCAATCTTAACAGTTTAAACGATATCAGATGATAATGAGAAGTAACACAAATTCTGACTCAGACATTAGTATTCGTAATACAGGTAGTGAGATTAAATATAAAAAGAAAGATGAGCTCAACGCCAAGTTTATTTACAACCGTTCAAATGCCTAACTCGAAATCGCTTCGTACTCCTAATTTTGAAACAAAACAATTCATCGCAACGGGAAAAAGTTGTATGGAAGGCGTTCAGACACAGGTTATCTGGAACGCACTCATACACAGGTTATCTGATTTAATTAGAAAATAAATAATGGAATCATATCTTCGATATTTTTCCAGCGTATGTATCAAACAATTAGCTGACGTCACATGTCCGATTACAGAGGTCGCAGGTTATTTTTGGGGCCGAATTTTACTCGGGTCACGGAGCAAACAACAAATTACTCCTAAACGTTGTGGCGGTTCAACGTCCTAAACAACGAAAACGGACAACGAGTAAATGATGGAGAAGAGAGAAAAAGAAGATTCAATTGTTTCGACCTCTTGGAATTCATCACTGGGTCAATGATCTGGTCGTTGGGAGAGACTGACATAGATCTGTCTTGTCTATACAATCCCCTCCTTTCACTCTACAATAGATCTCCTTTTACTCCAGCACGTTCCGAGATCTTAAGCCTTGTAATCAATTCCAGCTCACTTTTTCAATGACCGACTAAAGTACCGGTCGATAGTGAAACGTAATAACTTCTTCCTGGCAATCCCTGACTGAAAGAACGTACGCAGTTTAAACTGGAATACGACGCCGAAGGCTAACTTTCAGTCGACGATAAACTAACTTTCAGTCAGTCATGACCAAAGAGGGCAAGCCGTGACGTAATTAATTCTTCTGTACCGCTAGAAGAATGAGAAATATCCACTATCTTTACTTCCGATTCAAAACATTCGTATTAATAGCCCATAACTTTTATCCGTTCGATAAAATCCAGTATCATTAAATAATATGTTAAAAATAAATCGTGTGTTTATGACGAATAACAATGATCACAACCGGAAGAATACGGACGGTCGAAAATCAAGGTAAATTAGACACAGTAAATTTTGCGAATGATATATAATAGTTTTTGAAATAAATAAACTACTAAAAATAAAATAAACATAAAAAAAATAAACTAAATTACAATGTTTATATTATCCATCATAAATACTCGTAAAACTAAATAAATCTTAAAATAAAATAACCTATTTTATTTCCTAATAACTACATCTGTAAAAAAAAAATGTTAATGCACAAAAACGAAAAAGTAATAATAACAATCGTTTCAGTCATACAGTCATTCATTCGATCATTGGCTTCTTTTACAACGATATGAATTTCATTTTCGTAATTATTAAAGAGTTGTCGTTTCTCCTTCCTCATGTGATAGAGTAAGTGGAACAAAGAACTGCTGTATTTTTGTGTACACCATTGCTTCATTCAATTTGCAAAACACATATTGCAAGTCCTATTTATATTGAGGTCATTCATTTTAAATTAATAAAAATTAATAATCAATCAAAGTTAAAATAACAAACCCGAAATTCAAATCCAAAGCCGGTTCAACGACCTGTTAAAATTTAACTGCTCAAACCCCTTTATTTTAGGCACATTTGTCCTTCATTTAACTAGTCAAGACTATCCAACGAGACGGGAAAATAAATGAATCATTTCTAAAATGAATCAGATCGATATGAATAAACAATATATTTACGTATAAACAACTTGCGCATGCGTATTCAGCACATAGCCTTAGTAATAACTGATCAAGAATATAATGTCTAGTTTTAATTAAATAGACCTACTAGAAGTAATGTTAAAATATTACTTCTAATAAGCGTAACTTGCGGTTGTACGAAATACAATAATGCATTGTAATCAGAAAATCAGCAATAATATAGACATTTATTAATTACAAAAAATAAAATTTATTCTATACATCGTTCTATATTTTTTAAACCTAGTTAAAATATATATCTTCAGAGGATGAGATGAATGAATTTTAGCGTGTGTGAAAAGTACCATGCCTGACCGAGATTCGAACCTAGGACCTCCGGATGAAAGGGCGAGACGCTACCATTCCGCCATGGAGGCCGGCACATCGTTCTATTTAATTTTTTAAAAGTTATCGGTAACAACAGTAACTTGTTTTTAGTGTTCCTAACTTCGAAATGGAAAATGACTAATTTCAAATAATTCTAGCTAAATTATTTTCTTATCTATGTTGAATTTAAATTAATATATTTCTTGTTATTTTATTTAGCGTAGTAACTATTTATTTTTAAAATTCATCCGGCAATTGAATCTTATAACTTATAAAGAAGTTAGAAAATTAGGAGTAATCCGTATCCCGCATTCAGCGCACCGTTCATCATCTAAATTACAACCAATATTTTGTGGTATTAACCCACGTGAGGTGAGATTTAGTTTAAAACAGGCAAGTGTTACCTACTTCGTCTCAAAATCCACTGTAAGAGACTTCACTAAACCCACTCCATACGAGTGATTTCTATTAAACGTGGGTTACATTTAAGGACGATCATTCTCGATATGAGTTATTCGGAATGTTTTCTCCTAATCAGTGATAACTTATTAGTCATAACTGGATGAATTAAAAATAAATAATTACTACGCCAAGTAAAGTAAGAAGGAATAAACGTATTAAAATTTAGCATAAAAAAAAGAATTAATTTCGTAAACGATAATAATTAATTTGAATTTTGTTTTATTAGAGCGCACAGTTAAAAAAAAAAAATTGGATCATTTAAATAAAAATGCATAATCCGAGAAGTAATGTTTCCGTCAGTCGGTAACTCATTTAGTTAAGCTGTTGGATTTATTTAAATTGCCGAACATAAATAATAAATAATGATTCACCCATTACAGCATTATACTGACACAGAAGTAGAACGACAGAAAACCAGGGAGCTGAGTTTGTGAGAAACCTGCAAGGTAGGAGGGAAATAAAGTAATGAATAAAAAAAGAACGTGTGTGAGAAAGAGAGAGATGTGGTGCATGCATACAGGTGAGTACATCCGGCCTACCAAGTGTTCCCAGGCGTATATTGACCGCGAGACAGTTCACGCATTAACTGCCTGACTGCCGGGCGAGAAACCCTAAAAAATCTAAAAACTCGCAACGATTTAAAAAAGAAAGCTACACTAAAAAAAAAAAAAAAATAGATTAAAAAAAAATTGAAAAACATTCCTCGGTTGTTATTAGCAACGAATTAACCACTTAACAGGAAGTATTAGTTACACACTAAGACACAAGAAATATTGTAGTACATACTTAACATCAGCTAACTCGATAAAAATTATAACAGTCTTTCCGTAAGTCAAAAAATCGATATTAATGTCGATTATTTACAAATAAAAGTAAAGCATTTATTTTAACCAACGTATATTATATAAGATGAGTAAGATTACGACAGAAAAACCAGATCATGTAGTAATAAATTATGGTGGGGGGGAGGGGTTACAGAATGTACAATACCAACTCAAGGTTAATCGAAATTAATTAATTTTCTAACACAATTAATATTTAATAAATAAACTTTAACATTCGTTCATTACTTTGAAATTATGAAATACACACTTTTTTTTGGTAATTCATTAACATTACAGAATTTGACAATTATAATTTTACAAACTAAAATGTGGAGAATATTTTAAGTTGAATTTTCGCATAGATAGCATGGTAACAATACATGTTTATATGTAAAACTACAGCCGATTTACATATCACATCAAAACTACTCCTTACCCATTCACAACTACACGTGAACATACGCGCACACACACACGCAAATAAATATAATTTTTGACTTGGATGGAATCAGAACATATTACTAAATGTCGTAGGAAAACATCAAATAATGGAAAAAAAAACCATTATTTATAGTTTATTAACTGCACCTTTTTTTTAAAAATCAATTTAACTAGTGCAGCTAACACAGATAGGTAAATTATTTCAAATATTTAGGTAACCCAGATACATCATGCTTTTTAAATTCAGAGGCTATCGGTTCAAATCTGTTGGGCGAAGTTCACTGATGCACTGCTTTGATTTTGGAACATCACCTGTAGATAAAAAGAAAATCTACCAATGTCTGTCAAAATTACCTGCTTTACTCTTATACCTCTTCATAAGATAGAGCTTTTGAGATAAAAAATGACTTTTAAGAACTTCATTATCAGTTATAAACACACGCTGACCTAGATTACCAAAATCATTTTACACAAAATAGCTCAATTTTTTTTTTTTAATTTTTTTATTAAATGAATTGTTTATACTTTAATTAAAGTATCGTTTGCTTGAATATTCGTAAAATTATTTAATTAAACAGAAATATTAAATATATTTATTTATATTACAGTATAAAATAATAGTAGAATATCACGAGAAATTACTAGGCCGGAGACAAGAAACAGAATGAGAAAAGCAAGTTAATAAACACAACCGATGGTTTCGGCAATGAAGACAAATAAAGAGATTCAGTGTAAAGCTGAATAAACTGACCTAAATTACTCTTCAAATATTAACTCAAAGCCTGTATTCGAATCGCTTCTGCTATTCAGTAGAGCCGATAAAAGACCAGTGAAGAGGGCGAGCCTGCGATCGTAACACGCATCAGTAAAGTACAAATTATTGACTGCTACGTTGTGATATGTAAAACGCACCAAACATTTTTAATTAATGTTTGTTATAAGTCGCAATATACACGATAATAATCAACCATCTGAGAATAATATTAACAAATTTTAATACGTAAAGAAAGAACCGAAGCAGTTTGTGAAGAATTAATATTTGTTGACAACTCTTTTCTTTCTAGTTATCTCTTTCTTACTCATTCACTCAGAATACAAGTGCGTGAGCGCAAAATTAGGCAAGTCGCTCATCCCAAATACGCAGTAATATGTAACGACTATGAAACCGAACATGCAACAGTCAACCGACTGCGGTTAAGAAAGTTTACCATATTTTTTCTATTATTATTCATAAACAGAGAAATAGTTCAAATGTCAACGACCTTTCTATTACTCAGATGTTTAGTCTAAGCGAATCAAAGATTACAAATTTATTTTGAAGGATACATTTAACACGAAGAAATATTATTTCTCCATTTCTTAATATTTATAGCAAGATAACGAAAATTCTCAGCAAAATTAGTACAAATATTTAACTAGTAACAAGTTACAGGAAATTTTACGAAGGGGAAGGATGGAGATTACAATATAAATGTGTGATACGTTATGAAAAAGAACGAAATTATATGTATTGTATAAATACTAAATTATATGAGAATTTTTTTAATGAATTTATTTCAATAGAATTTACATCTTTATCATAGCCAGCTACTGTAGAGGATGAATTTAAGCATTAAGTCAAAGCTTTCGATAAGTCCAATCCAACAATTAATTTGAACGGAATTACTTTACACTCTCCTATGTAATCGGAAAGTAGGTACAGTATAGGCCCAATTTATTTATTATTTTAATCACAAAATTTATAACAGGAGATGAAAAGATCGAACACTATGACAAGGTCTTTATGAGATTTTTAAAAGAACATTGTGGTAATTTTAAATCTCCCCAAAAATAATCTTTTATGAATGAAGTCATTCGCTCAATATAAAAAATAAACTGGTAATAAGCCTATGCAATGCGAACTCAACTCGTTGAGTATGCTATGCAAACTCAACGAAAAAGGAATATGCTTGAAAACATATTTTTGATAGGCTCAAAAAGGGAGGAATAACTTTTTATATTAATGTAAATTTAAAAAAATAACAAATATAAACAGACTACTATATACGATAAACAGGAATATTGGACTACTGGTGAATAAACAAACATCAGCTGTAGGCAAATGTTTTTACTAAAGAAAGACTTGACTTGCTATTATAAGCAAAAATAAATTCAAAATACTTCCTCCTAAGTAAAATTACGTACGTAAGAAAAACAAAAATGTAAAAACAACAAAAACCTAGTCAGCCCGTAATATAGGTATGTTTTTCCATTTTTATAGCTTTATCCGTTAAGTATATAAATTGTAACATTATAATGATGTATCATGTACTAGGAATGTTGTTTTAATACTGTAATTGAATACGATGGATAAAAACGTACGTAAATAAATAGATCTTAATGAGAAAATATTTACCTTCAACATTATGTACAATCATTGCTACCACTAAGCGGTCATTATAAGCAGCATAATTTTTCAATATCAAAAATACAACAAAATAGACACGATTAAAAACAGAATAATTTCTTTTTAAGAAGAAAAAACCACTCGGCCGCATTATAGGTCTCGAGCTGTGTAGCTCACGTTACTAACATGTGGTCTACTAAAGGGAAACCGAATACAGAAACACACTAATAATGAAAATAGCTTTATTTTTAGTCCTTTATTAGCGCAAAAAACAAACCACAGCTAGAGGAATTACGTGTATGAAGTTATTACTCGTAGTTAGGAATCGCAACTACTTAGGTTGTATATTCATCCAGTTAACGGACTATCGTCATATGACGTCCTTTTCATTACCACTTTAAATCTAAAGCGATTTTATACTCGGTTGTTTTTTCATACGCACGACCAATGAGCGGTATATATCACTTTCGTTTACCATCGCTTTTTTTTTGTGTAAAATGCAACCGGATTCCTTGCCAACTTGCTGAACCGGGTTTTCGAATATCCAAAACAGACTACGAAATGAGATAATAATCTCATAAAGTAATTTTATTACGTTTGTATGAGTATTCCAGCGGCTAATCGAATCTATCTCAATAATTAATAAAAGAAAAAATTAACTTATTTTATTTATACAACATTCTCCAATTGTCCTAGGGTGAATCATTTTTAGTTCAACCATTTTAACTGTACAGAAGGTCCAGTAACCAAAAAAAAACGTATATTCAAAATCAGTATTATTAAAATCGATGAAGCAATGTAAAAAATTCACACAAACTGATAACCGAGCAGTTACACATAAATATTATACATTTTTTTTGCCTATTTAAAATAGAAAATATTGGCAGTTCGAGTTTATGTAATATCCCTTACCGGTAGGATAAAATGTAAAATTCAAATTGACTTAATATTTACAACTAACCTAAAGAAAATTTATAAAAGATATATATTTCTTTATACCACACGATATTGCATGATCATTAATTCCAAAAAAAAAAATCATTTAATTGTCAGTTATATCTACTTATCTTCATTGAAAAGATTACCACTTTACAAGAAAATAAATAAATAGAAAAAGATAATCCTGAACTTAAAACATTATCCCGATATTGTTTAAGTAATAAACAATATTAGAACATTTTTTATTACTTAAACAATATTATTTGTTTTTACTTTACAATATATTAGTATTAGTATTAATATTAAGTATTTAGTACTAATATATAATACTTAATAAAATATATATGAGATAAAATACTTAACAAGTAAAATAGTACTTGTTTATTATTTAACAATATTAGGATATTTTTTATTACAGTATCAGAATACTGTTTATTGTTCAGTGATATTTTAGACTTTATCAGCAACGGGATCGAATCCCAGATCAGATTTGATATTTTTCAACGCTACAATTCCTTATTGCATTCCCATGCAAAAATGTTAAGCTTCTATAGAGAAATAAATAATAAAAACTGAGCCTGGATCAGTGTTTCTTTACATTACCGTTTTTATCTACAAATAACGTTCTAGGTTACTTTGAAGTTCATTTATTAACGTTGTTTCAAAATTCATTTAATTCTACTACATTTCCGTTTAAATAATAAAAAGATCATACAATTAAAATTTTTTTTTTAAATGAGTAATTTTATCAATATCTTTCTTCTTTCTCGTTTAAAAACTAAAAGATTATTTAACTAACAGAAATGTCAGAATCAATAAGTGTAATATAATTCACAAAGGAGAAAGAGTACGCAAAAAATTAAATATATAGAGTACAACTACTAAACTGAAATTTGTAAAGAATATTTTATGATTTGAAAAATTATGGGTGTACATTATTAATTGACATGTGAGGAATATATACAAGAAAAAAATTGAATCACTGTCAGTGTTACTCTAAGTGCAATATAATTAACGCAAAAAGGCTAATTACGCTGTTGGAATATGCATCTCGATGTTTCATTAAAGTATAATTCACACACTTTCACATAAATACAAACATCTTACGAAACGTGATAAACAAACGCATATAGATATTACACCGGTAATGTGCTGAAAATAATGTTAAGAAACGGCTATAAAGTTTTTAATCAATGAAACAAAATGAATTGAAAAAACCTTTAAATGATCACTTTTTCTTTTTTTAGCTATAAGATTAATATATTTCAAATAATAAATAAATGTTTTAATTACATTAGAATAAATTATTTAAAGTAATATAAATTATCACGCCAAGATTCATAGAAAAGCATATTGTATCATCGTTTAATATAGCTTTATCTGTTACAATTAATTACAAGACTACGAATACTACTCGGTATATGGCATATTTTACTAGGTTGATTTTACCAACTTGGATACTGTTTCTTTAAGAAAAAACAAAAAATATAGGATAGTCACGAATCACTTCTTCACTTATCTTTAAGAAGAAGTCTTCTGTAAATCAAATTTTTATTCATGCAATAATAATAAAACTGAAATATTTTTAGCAATTTTTCAAAGTTATTTTTTCAATAAAATTTACAAGTAATAGAATTACTATATATATATATATATATATATATATATATATATATATATATATATATATAAAAAAATACTAATACATTAGTTTTTTCTGATGATTTACTTCAGTTAGTAGGATAAACAAGTAGTACGGACAAAATTGTTAAATAGTATTTTAGTTTTTTAGCCGGGTGGCTCCCGTGTTAAGATGAACTTAGAGAAATAGTCAGGTCACTGAACTCTCTCTGCTCTCTGGTATTCTCCTCGTTCGGTTCTGCCTCTCCATGTCATCATCGCTGTCGTCATCGACCTCCATTAATCTAATGGTGTCCTCAAAATTAGAACATGAAAAATACTTACATAACCACACGGAACTCTACAGCTATCGGAACAATCCCTAAGAACGTTGACTTCAAATTCTTTATTGCCCGCAACAAGGTATATATTTTATTAACTACAGGAGAAATAAAATTCGTCAGGACTTAAAGATATTTCGATTTAAAATAGTATTTACTATTTTATGAAAATCTAAATTATGATAGAGGATCAACTAACTAAACTAAATGCTTTTATAAAAAGTGACATAAATCTACTCCCTCTTTATACCTGCAAATATTCTTCCAGAAGATTATTTTGACATTATTATTCGGTCTCTCTCCAGTGGCTTTGCAGATGGAGTTCGTCTTGAAACGGTTGGGAATATGCGGTGAATAAAATGTCCGATACACATTACATTAAATTTAACGAAAACAATTTTACTAAAAATGAAACGGATTTCCTAACACTTTAAGATGAGTGGTCACCTCTACTACCGATGCGGAGGAAATCAGAAGAAAAGGATCATCTAGAAACATATTTCTACTAATTTAGAAAATTACTCGTAATTTTAATTACTTTCTAAAGGTATAAATATAATTTCGTCATGCTTACCTATCAATTAACTAATAAATTTATACATGGCTTATTACTTATATATCAGTTACTTATTAACTTACATGAACTAGAAGAAAACGATTGAAAAATTGCAGAAAATTGGAAAAAAAAAACAACAAATTCTTTAATTTTAAATGGGCAACAAATCCATATAACTTTTTATTTATATTTCTGAGTAAATACAAGATTATGACCATTATTCTTGATAGGCTACAGTAAATCTAGTGTTACTTTATCTGACGGAAAACAAATAATAACAGAAAGCTTATTTCTGTTAAAAGCAAGTACAATTAAACTCAAAGGTCGTTATTTCATCATTATGCATACATTGGAATCGATATAAAATGTCGATGTTCTCTGCTAACAGCGATAATTTTATTTTAGAAATATTTTATTTTTAAGTAAGACAGAAGAGTAACAGAATAGTAATAATAACAATTAAAATTGTGAGAAAAAATTTATTTTATAATTTTAAAAAATATTATTCAAACGCTACAAAAAGTTTTGACATTTTTAAAAATATGCTGTATGTAATGTATCTGACGATAGTTTGCTAGTGTACATTATCCTGATTCGACCTAGCCGATAAGAATGAGGAATACTAAAGAAAAAATAATTATAAAAATAGAAACAATGGAAAAATATATAAAAAGTGTTGTGAACGCACGTTTGTGTACGTGCGTGTTCAAACACACGCATAAATTCAATTTACTTAGCAAAAATTCTCAACAGGTAAAATAAAGCATTTTCTAAAGTAAAATAGCAGAAAACGATACTGTAATGATTATGCTATTTAATGACACCAATTTACTTCAATAAGCATGAACGCGCGTGCGCGCACACGCAAACATAACAAATAATGATTTCATACATTAGTTTTATATACATTCACATTGCATTTTTAAATAGAATATAAAAGAAAACGAATAAACATAACACTTCTAAAACAATTATAAAATAAAACAAGTATCCAAGTTATTTGCGTTAAAGAAATCAAAACAATGCATTTCTCAACAGTATGTATCCAAGTGCATTTACCTCATTAGTTTTAGGGTTATTAGCCTCAAGTTGATAAGAGTGATACGATTTATTACATTTTATCTTAAAAGTAAACAACCGAGCAACATTATAATTCTTATGCAAAGTGTAATGGAGACATAACAAAAATACATTCAATAAATCTAAAATAAAAATACTTCCCGAAGAACCATAAAAATATCAATCAACCGACTAACAATGAAACATAAATCGCTTAATAAAGTAGAAAACAACAACCGTCTAACTAAAATGTCTGCAGATATTCAATATACGTAAGAAAAGTTTACATTCTATCTAGAAAACAAAAGTCATCCTATAACAGTAATTAGAAAATCTATCTGAAAGCCCAACTGACTAACAACTAAGCAAAAAAAATCAAAAAATTGAATTACCCAAAAAAATTGTACATGAAATTTTATTTTGACAAGTAAAAAGCAATCAAACATGATGCAGCACAGAATTGAGAATTTAAGCCGGTTATCTTCTTTAATGAACAACTAGTTTCTAAAAACCACATCTGAAATGTTACAGACTTATGTCTCTGAATTATCAAACAAATCTTAATTCAGACAACAAAGATTTGTAGTTATTATATGAAAGTATAAACAATTATGTAGTAACTTTAAACAATTATGTAGATATTATAAAAAAATACTATAATAATGTGATGTAAATAAATCATACGCAATCTACATTTGCAACTAACCGTAATTTCTTGAGTCACATTAAACTGTTTATAATAATATTATTTAACCCTGATAGCACAAATTAATCCATTGTCGCAATCTATAACAAATGAAAATAACTGATGAACTATATACTAAACAGTATTTAAAACAATTAAACAGTTAATCGATTATAGAAATATAACTGCTAAATATTCTGTATGATTAATATTGTAAATGTTGATAATACAACACAAAAATTTATAATCTAATGTAAGTAAACAACTTTTGTCAAGAAACAGATATAGTATATCATTCTACAATTTATTAATCGAATAAAGCGAGTACGGAGAAATAAAATGAATGACTTCCTAAGTGAATTGTAACATCTATAAACTTTACCAGTGGGGTGTGAAGGGCACACTGTACGACCAGTTAACGACACTGCTGAGGACATCGGGCTTCATAGCGAACGTCGAGCGAAGAATGAGAGTGCGAGCGAGATCGAACTCACTCACGCGAGAGAGAGCGGACGGACGGAGTCAGAACTGCTGATCTGTAGCGATGAACGCGCCGCTGAGACTACGAGCAAAGATCCAGTAACGTTTCATTCATGTGTGCCCTCCAAGGTCAGACTATAGCTAGAAAAGTCTCCTCACTTCCAGGAAAATCACGCCGTACTCCGAGAATCCCCTCCACTCACTTTCGCGTCAATGACTTCATTCTTATCTCTAGGATTGTTTCTTCTTTTTAAATAAAAGAGATGTGAGGAAACAAAAACCGCCTCCCTCTCCACCCGCCGCAAGATCTACCGTTTGCACATGACACCGTTTAGAAGCTGTGGACGCACTTAAAATCTGGGTGAACTAAATTCCGTCACGATTAAAACAAAACTGTTAATTGATGAAATCGATTCTTATAACTCTGCATTCAAAAGTGAGAACATAAAACTGAAAACAAAATAAGACTCGAGAGAGAAAAAAAAATAATAAGCCTCTATAATTCAGAGAGAAGTTAAAATTTAAAACAAAAAAAAAATCAATCATACTGTAATTTATGAGAGAAAGAAAGCGAACATGTAAAGAGCAAATGAAAGAACAAGCAGCTGTTGGTTCCGGATCTAATAAAGAAGCTCTTATTCTTATTTACTGCACCGGTTCCAAGCCAGTTAATTAGGAAATCCGGTTAAATTTGTGCATAGCTTATAATGAATATAATTCAACACTCTGCGATACTGGGATTCCACTAATTATCTTATCTTATCTTAACTTTAAAAAATATATAGGTAGCTTATTATCAAAAGAACGGTTTTGAATTCCCATAAAGGCTTGGCGTATTTTATAAGTCACAAGTTTAGAATTTCACAAATAAACTGTGAGCTTATGTGCTAAATTAACCATAAACAAAGCAAAGCGATTAGCATTTACTTAATTTAGAAAAGTAAAGGTGTTACATTATTAAACTTTTAACAAACAATTATTTTTAAGAATATGTAAATAAGAGAATGAATTTACAAGTAAGTTAGCCGATCATTAGCTTTTAACCATAAAAAATTAAAATAAAGCGGATTCTAAACTGTTAACATTAGCAAAACAACACGGCATAATTTGCATTATATGATTAAAAAAAAATTAATCACTGTTTCATTAAAGGAACAATTAACCACCATCATGTCGATAAACCTCTATAAATTTAAGTAGAGATAACAAGAAGGAGAGACTCATCCATTAACTATCTACATTTTATACAACTATTAGAACTAGTAACCAAGGTAAAAACCAGTCGGAGCATAAACTTACTATAAGTTTCGCTTTCCTCCGATAACAACTGTATCTAATGATTTACAAAAATGATTCATATCAAATCAAATTCTTTATTGCACAGAATAAAATTAGATTTTTATATCATAAACAAATAACCGATTGAATATAATATTCACAACAAATTATAAATAACTTACTGATGATTAAATACTAACTACAATCTTTTAATTTTCTATTTGAAAACTAAATTGAAAAAAAAACTTTTTCTTTGACTATTTTTGTTACTTTATTTTTTGTTTTATTTGTTATCGCAAATTTCCTAACGAATATAGTGTGAATAAACTGAATACAGTTCTGATCTAACACAGACATAAAAAATATTTCATTTTTACTCAATCTTTTTAATTACTTTTTTAATCTGGAGTGGAATTTAGAAACCGAAACGAGTTTGTTTCTAAAATTTTTCAATAATTAGTGTGGATACTTGTTTGCTTCCCATAATCTTCTGCGTATTTAAAATGTTATAGGGATATTTTGTTTAGAACCCATCGTCTCCCATTGTTATCTGTGATTGGTACCTGCAGGACTGTTTCTGAAGAGGCGGTCCTTGATATTTCTGGTATAAAGCACATTGATATCATTACGACTGAGCGCCAATTACGTTATGATGCTAAGAAGGTAGGCTAACCTACCTCTGACCGCATAAAACAAACAGACGACCAAGGTTTCTATTTACGGCCGGTCAGGTGGACTGAGTCGTTCGATACCTACACGTATCTTTCTCCCAATTTCCTCATGTAAGAAGTATGCAGGTAGTTACGTGGATGTCTCCCAATCAGCATATTACACAGTTTCTTTCTGGACGTAGTTCTTTGCAAGATAGATTGGTCAGATTTCGTTTTATTAATTTAGGATTGAGTCCGGAGTGAAGAGCCACAGATGATATGCACCACGTCTTATACGTCTGCTCCAGATACGAAGCTGAACGTACCAAAACAGCTAGAGAACTTGCGAGGATCAACTCTGGTTTTGATCTAAAAGTTAATTAGAGGACCAAAAGGAAAAGGAGCGTAGTTGCTGGCTTCCTTAGATTCTTAACCCTGCGGAGAATGGCTAAGGGGTTTGATGCTGTTACAGCTGTACAGATAGAATAACAACCCGGATGGCTAGGGGCTCGTCTAGGTGCTTGCTTCGCCAAGATAGGTATTTTGGCACCGAGCTCCGGTTAGCTGAGATATTTGCTGATAGGATGAGAATAGATGTATGGAGGGCTAACTAATGGAGCTGCGGTGTGGGAGGATGTGACCTCGCGACCTCGCAGAGCAGTGCAAAGAGAGATAAGGTATGTTTCCATTAGAGGCTTATCAAATCTGTGAATCTATTTCTTGATTTCTAAGTAAATCAAGAGGACTCTGAGTAAATTTAATTGTAAAACAAAACTGTCGTTGTTGCGATCAACACTTGTTTTGTTGGTATGAGGATAGTATTTTTGTTTTTTAAGATTTAAGTAATGGTCTGAGTGCATAATGTAATTGACGTTAGATGTAGGAAGAGTGTTTGTGTGAAACCTTCGGTGTTTTAGGATAAGGCGCGGGGATCGCGCTTTCGCAAATCGATTAATTTGATAGTTGAGGATAGTAAGTTGGTAGATGGTTGTGGTTAGAACAGACCATACGAAGGGGATAGTAGGTTGTGTAAATATGATAGAAAAGTCTGCAGAGGAATTTGTATCGGTAGCACACCGACTGAGACTAAACTGATGACTGTGTTGTGTTATAAAGTATAGAAAGGTCTAAAAGATGACCTCTGTTAAAGCCTATCAGCGCTAAGAACAGAAATGGTGGTGTGGCGACCGGGATTGTCACAAGGCGGGTGCGTGTCTTCCCCTTTGGGGGTCAGGATGTGTATTTAAAATTTAAGCAATCTTGTAAATTTAAAAACGTCATATCTTATCACTAATGGGATGAAAATTGAAAATCGTAATAATCCTTAGTAAATAACGATAAATTTTATTTTTCTTTAATTATTTATTTATGCGTGTTTATCTCGAAACAGTTTTTTTGTAAAATTATTTACTAAAAATATTTTAGAACGACACACCAGTTACAACAATCCAATAAATGTACAAATGAAATCGGATGGGTTATTTGCCACAAGAATATGAGCTGTTTGTAAACAGTATTTAGATGTAGAATGGCCACCTGAAACACAGATATTACCATCTCAGGTAGATATTATCAAGTTCTTAGCGTTAAAAAAATTCAAGATTCGAACCGAGGTTTGAAATTACAAAAAATAAAAAGGCATTAGCGTACAAATTTAAGTTTTCACTTAAAAAATGTAATCGAACTACGTTATTTAAAAAAAATGAAGGCTTCAGACGAAAGTCATCGCAACGTTACATTTGAAATAAAATAAAAGTGAGGAAAAAAATTATCAATTATCAGTAATTTCCTTTCCAGTTTGATAAGATTTCAGACTTATGCGCTCAACGATGAAAGTAACAAAACATGTAAACAACATTTTAAAACAAAAAATGTAAAACTGAAGGTATTTTGCCACTTTTATAGTCAACTGGAAGCACTTTCAAAACTAAAAAAGTACGATTTTTAATTTCACACTTTACTTTATACTCTATTATTTCAGTAATAAAAAATTATAAAGTATGTAGTAACAATCTCTGTCGAACAGACAGATATTGAAGGGTATTAATAAACCTTTAAAGCGTTAAACCAATCGTAGACCGTTCATTTGATTTGAATTATTTCTCGTTTTGGGATATCGATACTACCTTGATGCAATTCCTTTTTTAATTATTTTTATTGTAAGACATTTTAGATCGTTAATAAATTCGAAAAATATACTTTTACTGGCATTCTTGATTATCACTGAAAAAGAGAAAAATATCTCGAAACATGAGAGCGACTGAGAGACAATTAACTGTAAGGCTAAAAAATCATTCAACTATGTTTTTTTTAATATCACCGGTATGATTATATTCTTATTTCCCGAGCAATAAGGATCGATTTTAGATTGCATCTCTTACGACTAATGTATAATATTGGGAAATAAAATAATTTAAATATAAGATAACAGTAAAATTGTGGTAGGGTTAAATGTAATAAAAAAAAAAAATTATTTATTCCACATAACCCCACAAAAAGGTTACACGACATAAGAAAGAGAAGTGGTCTGTACAACACAAATTAACAGGCCTGTCTTTGTTTAAGCCATCGAGATCAGAAGACTGCGTAAACAACAAATTTCATTTTCTCCAATACTCGAAAGGTAGGTATTTCCTTTTTTGTTGGTAGAAGATGGAAGTGGACGCCCTTGGAGGTCACACGGCTTCTGACTGATGAGAATTTCTGCTATTTTTCGTTGGAATGCAGCTTCTTTAGTTACTTTAATGCCCAGAATACATAGTCAAATAAATCACAATTTAACTATTAAAAAATATTGATTATTTAAAAAAAATATATAATTCAATTACAAGACCGAAGAAACACACAAAACAATAAATACTAAATCGTATTTATTGAATTTTTTCTAAAGGTCAAGTCGAATTTCAGGTTAAACGATTTCACAAATTAAAACTGATGAAAAACTATCCAGTGAACGTAGATCTAAAAATTCTTTATTATTCGTTTTTTTTTTTTTTTTTATTATAATTCTTTATTATTCTTTTTTTTTTAATTTTCTGAAAATAATTATTAACTCTTCATCTAGATAATTCATTGAATTCGATAAATACATATTTGTACATGACTTTTGAAAGTACACAAAATGTTTAAAAAAAAAAATATATATATAAATTTAATAAAATAGCGTCTATTTAAAATCTTTTCAATGCAAAATTTCTTAAAAACATCAAATTTTACAAAAAAAAAAATCCAAAATTAAAGAAAGAATTTTTAAAATTTAAAAAATTTAAGATACGTCATATTTTATTAAAAGCCAAATAATAGCTAAGATATTAAGTAGTTATCGAATAAATACTTGTCATCTTGTTATAAATGAAAAACAATGAAACAATAGAAGGTTATTAGTAGCAACTTCTATTATTACCTTCCATAATAAAAGTTTAAAAAATATTATTTAGAAATTTTTAATTGAATACGAAACGGGTATTCATTTAATTCCTTATTTTTATCTACATAAAAGAAAGTTAATTTTGAAAATATTTGTAATTTTATTTAATAATAATAAAAAAAATTTGTAATTTTTAATCAAAAATTGAATTTTTATTTTTTAATCAAAAAATTTGAATTTTTATCGAAAGATGATCAGTATTTTAATTAAAAAACTCGCAGATCTATATTAAATTCAACGTTAATACATATTAAAAAAAATAGATCTCAAAGAAACAAAGTATAATAAAAAAGCATTAAATTCTTTTTATTAATATTAAAAAATTTCCTAAATTTCAAAGTTCTATCAAATGCATCATTATTTTATAAGATACACACAAGAGTAACGTAAATCAGAAATTAAAATGTAACGTTAAAAAATAATACACTTTATTGAAATATACAACTAATATAAAAGTGAAATTAAATTTACTAATCAATCTAATTGTTATTGGTTTAACGCCATATAATTAAAAATTTTATTTACCTGTCTGATATAATTTATAAAGTATATAATTTTAAAATAAAATTACACTAAAAGTTTGTTACGGGATTTTTACAAAGAATCACTCAGCTAACGAATAAAAGAAAAGAAAATTAAATAAAAATAAAACTTACTACCTAAAAAATTTGATTTAGTCTTTAATTTTTTTTCACTTAGCAAACATTCGTTTTTTTCTTAAAGCGTCATTATTTTTTTTTCATAATGACCTTGAACTTTTCATAATTATATTTTAGAATAAAAAGCGGTAGCCATTACAAATACAAAAAAAGAAACGTATGAAAATGTTACTAAAAATGCTACAATACTTTTTTTTAAGAGAATATTTGTTGAACAATTTCTCCACCAGAATTTGAGAAAAAAAAGATCATTTAGTGATAGAAAAGAGGGTCGAATGATCGCAAACAAAATTGGAATTTGTCACAGCCATGAATTCCTACAAAAGTACTCTAATTTTGCTAATCGATTCAGACTACACATAATAACCACATAATTTTAAACTACTCTATATTGATGTTTCTAATTTAGTCATTTATGACCGAGTTAATAACAAATGAAATCAATCTCGCAATTGAAATAAATAAGAATGATATCTTTCTCTTAATAAATGAAGCACTCATTTCGAAAAATTAATAACAGCCAATTAATTCCATATATTGTTGATATTTATATAAATGAAGTTTTTCACGCTAAAAATTATCATCAAATTAAAGAACATTTTTATCAAATCTTTCACTTCCTTTAAAATAGTAGAAACATATTAAAAATTATATACTAATAAAATAAGCAAAACCACACAGGAAGTTAGAATGCAATAAGAAAATATTCTAAAACGCTTAAATGATAATTTTTCCACAAATATCCATCAAAATTTATTTCTCAACTTATAATCGAAGTGCTGGACCTAATAGAATAACTAGTTTCTGTGTCACAATCCGTTACAAAATAAATTAATATCACAGTAAAAATAAAATAATAATAATAATAATCAACCGCACAAATAACGGATAAAGAAAACAAATTGTAGAAAGAAAAAAAAATTAAACAGCAGAGTAGATATAACAAAGAAAAGCAAAAGATGCTGCTAACCTAGTGTCACATTGTATTTGATCGGCACGTGGCACAAATCGAGATGAGTACGCTAAGGATATCACGGTCTTCGAGTCTTTGTCACTCAGATCTGCTACGTTACCACTACTCCGCATGATTCTCAGCTACAAGACCAACATCAATTCTATACCGTACTGTTTCCACCGGTCGTCGATATCCGGTGTCGCTAGCCACCCGATACGTTTTAAGATAATGATGGTGTACCACTAGGGTCGATAACCCTTGTAGAAAGAGATTAAAAAAGTAGGCCCGGTTGAGAGAGACTACGTCACAACGATTGCGCCGTGCAATGCTGCTCGTTTTAGTTGTGATAATATACCACTGTATTCAGCAACATAATGAATCACCCTATACTTAATCATATATGAGTATTTTTACTGCGTCTGTGTGTAAATTCGTTAACACGCATCGCATACATTTGTACGTAAAATACGACATCAGAACGACTACAAAATAAAGTAGTAAAGTAGAGAAAACAGTAAACATGCTAAGTGATATAAAGTTTCAGTCCGGTCTAGAAAAAGATAAGATAACGCTGACCCGAGACTCAATATTAAATTATTATTTTTGTCGTCGGCCATTCAACTGGTTTGATGCACTTCTTTATTCCTTATCCTGCATTAATTTCAAGACCTGTATGAGCTTCAGATATCCTACAATCACTATCTTTGATTATAGATATTCTAATATTTCTCTTTCTTTACGGTTTTATTTTCCGTAGTCTTTCTGCCACTATATTAACCTTTCTATAATCTGTCATAAAAGTTAATCTTTACCGCATTATTATAAAATTCTCTTCAGTACTACACCATCACCCCTCTAATGCATCACCAACTTTCCAATCGTTTAAGTTACACTATCATGAAGCACTTAACTCCACACAGATATTTTAAAGAATATCTTTAAAAAAAAATATTAATAATAAATAATTAAGTAAAAAATCATAGGAACAGAATAAATACATGGCTGGAATCGTAGTTATTTTAGATAAAACCGTTGAAGTGAATTTCATTAATTGGATCTTATAGTTGGATTAATAATTAGCGTGGAGAAAGGAAAACTGATGTTTTTGCAATTTTTTCCGGAAGCGTCAAATTTCAACAATTACAAAATGAAAACCGAATAAAAAAATTTCAGATTTTATGTAAAAACTTTTATATTTTTCTCTTTCTCACTCACAAAGGGAGAAATTTGTATCTGTATTCCATCTGTTACGGTAACACCTACTTTACAGTGTTCTGCCTCCTGAAGATTCTCAAGCTTCAACACGGTATAAGATCCTATAATTCCAAGAATAGGATTAAATTAATTATAAAAAGAATGTACAAAAAGAAAATAGTTCATGAAGCTTCTGAATCCGATTGAAAATCAGTACTCAGTAATAGGTTGCGTGTAGTATACCACAATTAAAACCTAATCTACAAAACAAAATTTTAAGTTGAACTACAACAATTCAGCTTTTTAAGAGATAGTTGTGTACAATTATCGACTATTGGTGTTAAAAGCTCACACTACAACTGTGATTTATTTATTTTATCGTAGCGATAAATTTTCATTCAATGAAAAGAAATTTATCGTGAAAGGTAACATTCAAACACGTAATGTACCGTAATGTCTACGATCCTTTACTGTTCCTAGCTTTGATATAAATAAGTTAGCCTTAAATTTAATGCGTCCCCCTGTAATTGAAAGACCAATGACAAGAAGAAACGGGAAAAATCCAATACTCAGCACAATTGATAAGAGAGCTATAGTTTGAATAATTACTTATGATTACCGAATAGGTTTTAAAATCAGAAGAAATTAAGCTACAGTAAATAATTCATATATTTATAATAAAACCTTAAAGTGATTAAAATAAATGATTAATTCTTTGTGGATGGGTTATTTTGTAGCGATTTATTTTCAACTTGGTTTGATAAGCAAGATTTAACGAGGTAAGAGAGAAGATTGTTTATTTTATATATATAGGGAGCTTTTTATTCATTGACTGAACGCAAAGTCACTTTTTTGATACATTACTTAATTGAGAAGGAATCGAATTAATATGTTTAGAGGTTTTAGAAGACAGTTGCTATTCTATCTTACCTCTTTTACAAACGGACTGGCTCATTAAGTGAGAAATAGTCATCATCTAAGGTAGAAATGTGACGGGATTGTATTAGCAGTCGTTTAAAAATATCCTTGCATAATTCGGAATGAAAAATTAACGCTTCATTAAAATTTCATCAAAGATTGGTTAGGGTGCTCATTTATTATTCATAAAAGGAAAAAAATATATCCCCTTTTTAGTAAAAGTTCGTTTAACCATAAGTTAAACGAATACAATTATAAGAGTTATAATCTGTTTAATTCAATAACTAAATGCTCATCCATATAAATAATTTATACATGTATTATAATCGTGATTCATAACTGTTGTCAAAAAACAATAAAGGACTTAGTAATGATGGAATTATGAAAATCGTTCGTAATACTGAAGGATCATAACGATTATTCATTTATTCCACAATTTAGAAATATCGGCAGATAAAACTTATTTAATTTTAAATAAAAAATTTATTCAATTTTGTCATTTAAAGGGCTTATTTTATAGAACCTGCAATTGAGTACTACGCAAAAAATAATCGCAAAAAAAAATGTTCAACTCAAAAAATTTTAAATTAAAAAATTTTTTAATTTTGGTGAGTTTGTTCAAGCTTCAGAATACGCGCGCGAAAGCAAGCGAATCGATTTGGGTAAATAAGAGGGAGTTTTCCAAGATAAACCAACATTTTTTGAAATAAATAAATAAATTAAAATAAATTCGGAGAAAATTATTTCGAGTAAATAAATTATAAACAGATTAATTATTAATAATCGGTAATAAAGTCACAGTCAGTAAAAAATTATTTTATAATTGACTACGTTTACAATAACTGAAAAGTAAGTTTCTATACTTTCTTTAATGCGCCTTTCTTAAAAGCTATTTTTAACTGCTTCAATTATGATAGAAAAAAAGATCCTCAAATAAGCGATCACTATTTAATATAGTTAGTTACCTATTATTTTTTTTTTAAACACGGCCGAGACAAAAGTGAGCATTACTTTGCCGGTAATGATATTTATTTTAAGTAACGTACACTTTATTAAAATTAGTATCACTGGAAAATAAACGATAATAAATATAACTATATTTAAACAACACGATTTTAATTAAAATATGTTGATTTCTGGCTTTAAGAGTAGTAGCACTGCACAGCTAAGAAGAATAAAGAATTCTGCCTCGAAGCGATTTACAGATCAATTTAGTAAGTCGTGAGCGCTATCTACCGGCTGATGCATTTTTCAACAGATGCTTGAAAATGTTAAGTAACATTTTACAGCATTGAAGGCTGTTTTACTAGCAGCCGTTTTAGTTTATTAGACTTCCTCCGTTTCCTTTCTTCTCACGATACGAGACGGTATTGGAAAACTACAAATGTTAACGCAGAGAAAACGAGTAGTAGTTAATTTTTATTTTCTAACTCCTATGAGAAAAACCATCGGTCAGTTAATAACAGCGATAAAGAGTTTCGCCAGAGTTTATTATTTTAAGAATTTACGAGGTTAAGTTTTCATATGTCAATTACAAAAGCAAACTGGTCTAGTATTTAACGTGACATTGCAAATCAGCTGATTTCGAAGTCGAGAGTTCTAAGATTCAAATCCTAGTAAAGGTAGTTACTTCTATACTGATTTGGACGCTAGATGGTGGATACCGGTGTTCTTTGGTGGTTGGGTTTCAATTAACTACACTTCTCAGGAGCGGTCGACCTGAGGCGGTACAAGACTAAAACTTCATTCACATTCATCTTCAGAAGTAATACCTTATGGTAATCCTGAAGGCTAAACAGAAACAGAGAGAAGAATCACAAAAGCAAAAAAATGAAACCGTAATTAAAGAACATTAAATTGTGGAAATATAATGACATCAAATGTTTTAAATATGCACGAGAAAAAGCGATAACTATCGGTAAGATCATAAATTTATGCTTAAATCTTTACCGTTACGTAACGAAAATAAAACAAATTAGTCGAGTATAACGATCTATCTGATATTGTTTTCACGACAAATAATAAAATCGCCTACCGTTAACGATCATACAAAAACAAACTACAAATAACAAGAACAATATCGATCTGAAATGTACGTTCATCTATGTGTACAATCATCAGGGAGCGGTACCGGCAAATAAGAACCGTTATTATGAGTGGTCAAAGATCAACGCTAACGTGAGTGGGCATAAGCCAGCCCCGTCCCAGATGAAGGTCAGATGAGAAGCCTCATTTCTTAGTCTGTTCCGATTATGTCAACGGTGATTATTTAGTAGTGTCGGTGAATAAAAACGAAAAAGTATCGGTGCGCGAATCGAGGCCGGGAAGTGACCGAGTACGGGTGTTGGTGCGGGTGGGAGAGACAGTATGTGAAATGATGGAGGGGTGTGACCTAGTGAAGCGGGCATTGACCCTAGAGCCAAGCTCACGAGCGAGCAGTACATGCTTCAGCGAGTAACGAAACTAGCAGGAAAATTACCGTTGCGGGCCTACCAGCTAAACAGTTGTGTTAGGCCTAACTCAGAACACGTCCGGATTCGACCTGATAGAGATGTGCAGTAAAAAAAAAAAAAAAAACACCCGTCTCATTACTGGTTAATTTGGAGAGAAATTATAATCAGCTGTAGACCCGTTATAAAATCAACATAAAATAAAAGCCGGAAGACGAAAAAGCGAAAAATAACAATTGTAAAAAATGTTGTTTCTGATCTATATCTTACCGAATATCTGAATAGGAACGTTGATCTCAACGTTCCTATTCAGATACGTTAGTATCAGAGATCTCTCTGATACTAGAAAAGAAAACATTTAAAGCAAACGCACGAAGATAATACGGCAGATTTTAAGCTCTCTACCTGCGCATGTAGGCCGCAGACCTTATTTTTTACACGCGGTAAGACAATCTCTCTAACTTAACATCTCTAATAAATACCAACGCTTAATAAACTAGATTGTTTCCCGTTCTACAACTAAATACAAGACCTCTATCTCAGGAGTATCGTTATCGATTAAATAATTAAATTAAATGGAATAGGTTATTCTGGATCCACAGACAACGTTACAAAAATAATTTTATATTAATTTATTCCATTATTTACTAAAAACTGAAGAAGAACAATTAAAATTTATGCGAGATTTTTACGGTCCAGTATAGACAAGAGCATCGTTATACACCCTATGCTAAACGGTTCACGGGAACTATGTTCCCGAGTAACAAACAATATCGGTAATTCGAAACGTAACTGGTGTAAGAGGGTAGGACAATGTTGATGCTACGATTAGGAAAGTAGATGCATATGCTTTCATAAGGTCATCGGCCTGACTCCCACACACCCGCTGCTTCCGGATATTAAATTTCAAGCGACCGACAGAAGTTTAAGTCTAGTTTTTTCTCCTCCCCGGAGCGCCCGATTAACAACAGCTGACTGCTACATTAACTTTATGCTTGAAGAATTGAAATACGGTCTTATGTTTTCATCAATAACGGAAGTAGAAATTAATAAGCATGACGACATTCGGTACGGCTAAAAACTAAAGGAAAAAAATTAGTAAACGGATCGGTACACGGTCAGACCTAACTACGAGTAATTAAATAGAACACGCAATAAAACAACATCGAAAGGGGACTTTTGTTACATAATTTCCGGTACGGTAACGTTTTAATATTGTATTTTATCCGATGCCAAATCATTAAAATTAACTTAAGTCATTTGTCGATAAAAGAAAAAAAATAATTATGTCCAACACATTACGCATCATTGAATACCGCAATGCGAACACTATGCTGAATTGTAACAAATACCTCTGTTAAATTACCGGAATTTCTAAATATTGCTCATACACGGATTCATAAGGAATTAAAAAAGGGCAGTTCATGTAAAATAAATTAAAAACATTAACATTATTTGATAATAATAGAAGTTTTTTCTTGAAAAAAATAAGAATTATAAAAATATTTTCATATTTTTAATAAATCCATACATATATATATAAAATAGTAACAATAATTAATAAACATTTCTATGTATAATAAACTAGAACTAATATAAAAAGGTGAAACAACAGATTGCCCCGGTTTGATTTCGTATTTCACATTCACTTATCCTTTCGGGTTAATGAAAAAGTGATGAACAAAGAATACTTATTTATATCGTCTGATCTTTACTGTTTACTTTTTTGGGGGGAAATAACTTAATAAATAAATGATAAAAATATAAATGAATCAAAACGTAGTTTAAAAAAGTTACTTATTGTTAGTTTTCCTCAGTTTGATGAAGAAAAATGTCAGTATTGAAATAAAACTGGGTAAGGTTAAACAGAAAAGTAATGGAACTATAAAATAAGATCGAGCTGAATTTTCTTCTTTGATTTTAAACAGTTTTTCCGTCCAAGCACATATACTTAACCAAAAGTAGCAGCATTTTAAGAAGAGGGGCTTCTATAACCAAAGTTTACTTTCTCATAAATTAATTTAGTATTATATAAATTAAAAATACCATTATTAGAAGGCCACATTCGTATGAAATATTCGAGTCCCTGAACCGATAAGTAAAACGATAGAAAACCGGTTAGATAAAAATAAATAAACAGGTACTAAATAGAGAAAGATAAAAACAGAGTTTACAATTTATTTATTCTTTACCTTTAATAACAGAATTTGTAGAATACAAATATTAAAAGAGATAATAAAATCAGGAGAATCCATGTTAAATAATTGGACAATAAAACAGCATATTTAACCCTATAAATATTGTTAACTCTAAATCGTAAGAAAACGTAATTTTTGTAGAAGTTGGCATCAGTAAGTGCATTAGTTGTTGTTGCTTATAACTAGAAGTTATGATATAAAATATTCTAGTTCCAGATACCACGAAGTAATTGTTGAACAGCTTATTTACGTGTAAGCTTTTGACTCTGCAACCGGCCTTAATTGCACAACATAAGGTTACTTTATATTAAAGTATAAAATTGGTAACGATGTGAAAACACTTATGTAACTAAATTATAAATCATAAACATGCGATTTTACAGTAACAAAAGTATATAAAGACTAAATATTCAAAGCCAAAATAAAATGTCTAGTTTAATTTTATTAACTGCGGAACAATTAATAAACAGATTTATAAAATACTTCTTCAGAAAAAGTAGTTCTATAACTTTAGAAAAATAGGATATTCTATGAGTTTACTTTACTGCTTTTTGTTTTCACATTCTCACAAATTTATACATTTTAAATTTATTTTTAAACACTCTTATTGCTTTACTAATTAAAAATACAAATTAAATTACAATAAAATTAACAGTGTACACTCTCTCTCACTCCCTCTCTTCTCTATGTATAAATGTAGACATACGTGTAGTACGTTAGCAATCTGCTAAAGATTTCTTCAAAAATCTATCTTCATTTTTGCCAATTAAAAATCTTTTATTTTAAGTTAAAAAAAAGCCTTATCTATTATTAATATTCCCTAATGGAGTAGAGTCAAGGTGTGAAAGTAGAAAAAGGTATTTAAAGACTGAACCCCCAACGACCGAGGTATTTTGACAACACGGTCTTGTAACGGTTAGCCATTATAGTGGTCAGCATATCGACTTATATCGGTAGATTTTTTAGTTTGAATTCTGCAAGATGGAATTTTCGACATGGTTTTGATGTCATTTCATCTTCTCTTGTTATGCGTGCACGCATATCATTACATGAACATAAACCAGGAGGATTACTCAATTAAAGAAAAGTAATTATTTCTTATATTAGCTTTTAAATTTATAATCGAAGTTTTTTATTCTTCTATTCTGCATCCCCCTACATCTGTATACATAAAAGACAATATCCTGACTAACTGAATGATTTATCAACGCTTGACAAAAACTACGGAAAGCAATTGATGTCAAACAAATTTTTTGAAATTCCGAGTTTAAAAATTTATAATGGATTTTTAAACTTTTTTTAAAACTGGTCTATTTTTTTTTATTTCTCGCTAACATGAAGATATCAACTTGATATCTAAAAACCAATTTCTAGATTTTTCGAAATTCGATCTTGAAAGGTATTAAGAAAGTAAAAAAAATGTAGAACGTCGGTTGCAAATTTTCCTAATTTCTGACAGTACAATATGATATATATATATATGTAAACACGAATAATCAGTTATTAGTCAAAACCTCTCAAACATCACCCTTATCAATGCTATCTATGTATTCCAAAGCAGGTCAATGTTGTCTGTTAGAGCCTCTAACGAATTAAGTGTCTTACAGCTTAAGTTCATTTTTAGATTAAAAGCAATCGTCCATTGTGCATATGTGTCTAATAAAGATATTCCTTTTTTTTTATTATCTATTTAATTTGCTTTAATGCGAAAATACAAACCCATTTTATATTCTCCTTCACTGATATTACAGAAACCTAACGAGGGAGGCATTTTTTCTATCAAGATTGTTTAGGAAAACGCGAAATCTAGGTTACCTGGATATCCGATCTCAAAAGATTTTTTTTAGTACGGATATATCCGTTAGAGAATGATTTAGTCGACAAGAAATAATTACCTTTAAAGTTATACCTATACTCATTAATTAACAGTCGGTTATTTTACGTTTAACTGTTACCGTTTCTAGAAGTGTTAGAAAAAATAAAATTTAAATTGCATTAATTATCAAAATATTTACATTAGTTTAATATGAATAGTAGAAAAACTATGTGTAAATATACGAATATACATATTTCACAATTGTTACAGCGCGATTTCAAGTTAGACTTAACGTTTAACGCGAATACATAAGTGTAAAGTGTTATTAACATTTAAAATAGCCTTTTGATCTTTTTTT
>JAAAKQ030467551.1:0-24073 GCA_010016005.3 Zanna intricata | reverse complement strand
GATTTGAATACTAGATCGTGGATACAGGTGTTCTTTGGTGGTTGGGTTTCAATTAATCACACTTCTCAGGAATGGTCGACTTGAGATTGTACAAGACTACACTTTAATTCACATTCATACACATCATCCTCTGAAGTAAATACCTTACGATAGTTCCGGAGGCTAAACAGACAAAGAAAGATGTATACAGATATTAAGTATAGTTCTCTAAAATTTAGTTCAGCCACTCCGCAAGTACAGAATAAAAGAAACATTCATATTTGTATTTTTTTATCTTCAAGGCGCTTTCAGATTTAAGCCCAATATTCAATGATACATAATTTTTTTTTAATTACATTTACACATTAAATCAGAAATAAAAATAACATATATTGATTCAAAATATACAAAAAGTTTAAAATCTTCAGAACAAACATTTGTTAAGTCAAAATTTAAAATGTTAACTGTCAATACAGCACTGTAGCAATTATTTGTTTTATTTAATTTTATCATTTATATCAATTTAAATAATTATATGTCCCCATCAAATTCTGTCTGCAGATTTTGTTTATATATATAAAATTTTTCCAAAATTTCTATTTTTTATTATTATTCTCATGTTCAATATTTACTTTTTTGATTATTTCTAAATTATCCAAACTATTTATATTACACTTGTTAATTATTAAATTGTCAGCTACATTCGAGAAATCCATATTTTTTTATTTTTAAATGATCTGAAATATTCATTAAATCTATCTTTAAAGGATCTATTTGTTTTTCCAATATATATTTTTTCACAATAGTTATATTTTATTTTATAAATACCAGAAGAATCATACCTATTTTTTACTTTTTTATTATTATAATATTTTAAATGTTTTATTATATTTTATATTATTCATTATTATTCTTTTTTATTTTATTATTACATTAATTTTTTTAATATACTTTAATATATTATTTATTATATAATAAAACATTTAAAATATTTTATCATAAAAAATATTGTTTACAATGCTTTTGTAAAAAAAAAATAATATAAATTATTATTATAATAATAAGTTGAAAAAAGTAATGGTTATATCAAGAGTTTCTTATTTCATAAATGAGCACACGCAAGTCAAAGGTAACTTATACAACTTTAACGGCATAAAAATAATGAACAAAATATCTGCTGAGAATTTAAAAAATACAATTAGGCAGATTAAAGATAAGAGAGTATATATTAAGATGAAGGGTAAAAGAAACGTTCAAAGTTTGTTATTGTGAAAAAAAGAAGGGTGTAAACTGAAGTAGTACTTGCTAAGGAGAGAGAAAGAATGATGAAGCAAGAAAAAGATTTTCTACAAAAAAGAATGAAGCATGTGTTAGATGAGGAGTAAATTTGCTGACATAGTAACTTTATTGTTAGCTTGAAAGAAGTGAAGCTGCTATAAATGTAAGCTAGGTATCTTTTCCTAGTTATATTTTATGCTAACATTGCAATTACTGTTTTCAGATATAATAACCTCACTGAATATCCACTTCATTAACTAAACTGACCTATAAAATTATAATGTAAGGATCTGTTAACTATAAAAATTAAAACAAGACTTTTAAAGCATTTGTAATTGTTTTGTTTTAACAGTAGTAAAAGTTAAAATTATAAAAAAAAAAAATACTAAGAATATAATAACACTTTTTAATTCTTTTTATTGGCATTTTTACTTTTCAAAATTGATACCAAATTAAAAATAACCACTAACAATTTATTTTTACTTAATTCTTATTTATGTTTAATATTATTGGTAATGAACTTAGATTGTTTCAATCATACCTATCTGATCATACACAGATATTTAATCTTGATGGGCAAAGTTTGGTTGGGGTTTAAAGAGATAAAATTTTATGATCCCCAGAGATATTTTCTTGACTTTTTTTTTTATTTTATAAAGTTCTAATTAACACTGTAGGATTTAATTTAAAATCTAAACCTATAATTTATGCAGATGACACTAACATTAATCTTCATGAAACTTACATCTTACTGAAACTATTGTCTGTGAAGTCTGTCCATTTGCTAAAGGAAGCTATGATATGTTTTTTAATTAAAAACTTATACATAGATGTAAGCAAGACACGAATTATATTTTTTACTTTTGACCAGTACTTAATATCTCATTTGTAAAGCTCTAATGGATAGTTATCTAGATATTGAATTGACATGGCATAGCCAAACAGAAATATGGCTAGAAACCTATCCAGAATTCTTCAATGGTTCTGGAAGCTTAAAATGTTCATAATTGATGAATTAATAAAAATGGCCTATTTTGCCTTCTTTCATAACATTTTGACAAGCAAATTAAAGCAGTGGGAAAGACTTCATTGATAAATTATGTATTTTTAATTCAAACGAAAGCTGTATGAAATATTAGTGGTCCCTGCTCAAATAGCATCTGCAGATCTTCTTTTGATTTCAGTTTCTTAAAATCATGACCCTCAAAATTAATATATATATATATATATATATATATATACATATATTTAATATTAAATAAAATATAAACCAGCAAGATGCAATAATTAGATAAATTAAACTTACCATTAATTTCCAATATCTAGTTTTCGCAGTATCCTTCATCTTCAGTTAGTATTAAATTCTATTTCTATTACATTAAAACAAATTTTACTCTCCAGTACTGGAATTTGTGATTACAGCAAATTAACACATACATTCATAATATTATTAAAAATTTCAAAATATGAAACATAATATCAAATAAAATACCAAACAGTTAAAACATATATAAAAACGTGTTTAAGATAGTTTAAAAAAATCAGTGATATAAATTATAATTTAAATATATCTTATCTAAACAAAGAATATGTATAATCCAATAGATGTATTATCTAATACCAACTGAAGATGAAGGATACTGAGAAAACTAGCAATTGGAAATTAATTTGGAAATTAAATTTATCTAATTACTGTGTTTTGGTGGTTTATACTTCATATAATATTAAATTTTATTACCACAATGGTCAATATATTGATGAATTATTTGAATATTCAAAAAGTATATAAAAATTATTTATTTATCTTGAGATAATCAAGTTTAGCAAATAATCAAACTTCAAAATGATCTCATCTCAAGTACCCAGGAAGCATTCATGGGAGGAAGACAATTTTGGTTACGCTTGTCGTAGTTTAAAGTTTTTTATGTCAATCTTTTTTTCAGTCATTTAAAAGGATGTGTCATTCTTTCCACTTTTACTGTTTTTGTTACTCCTCATAATTTTTGCGAGTGTAGTTGGTTTCACACTGAAAAATAGATTGTTTCAAAACAGTAACATTTGATAAATTTTATATTTAATAGTTATTTAAGGGGTTTCCATATATATAAAACAGTATTATACCACTTATGTACCAGTTTATATAAAGCCTGTAAAAAAAATAAAAATTTTGTTCAGTGAATCAGCTAGCTGATAGTATTATTAATGTCCATCACTTTTTTTCCCCTGCTCCCCTGGACCGGACCAGCAATTAAGTAAAACTCAGTCTGCGGGAGTGTCTTTTGCCTCTAACAGGCCTCCCTGCCCACAGGCTGTATGTCCGGTATGACAGATCGGCTCACCGGGTCTAGATCTTTTTTTGTGCCTTGCCTTTAACTTTAGGAGTGGGGTGACCGGATTCAGCTATTCTGTTTCCCGCCCCTCCCCCTCCACTGGGTCTCGGTCTTACTTTTTGTTGCCCACACTAATGGGGAGTGCCCATACTGATATAAGCACCTCCCCATCTAGGTTTTTATTTTTTTTCGACCCAGGGGGTTGGGAGTTCCTGTACTTCCTCACTGATGTCCATCCGCGCGAACCCGGCGACGAGCACCAGCTTTACAGGAGGCTGTCCCTTCCTCCCATGTCATCCTTAAGGATTTGGTTATGTTTCCCATTCACGGAATTCTCTACCTTTATTAATTAGTATTTCCTTGATCCATTTCTCAGCATTTTCCCATTCTTTTGGGCCTCTGAACATGTATGGGATTATCGTTTCCGGTGTGTGATTCCTTCCATGTTGAATCTTCCTGTGGTAACTTCCCAGCGTGCACACTGGAAATGTCCATCAATTTTTCTTAAACTGGTGGTCATGTAAGATGACTAAATAAATAGATATTTATTCCAGTCAGTATATAATTAACATGAAAGGACTGAATAGATAAGTTACACCAAATTTAAAAAAAAAATTTTTTTCTAGTACTGATCAAAGAAAACTGTGATAAAAATAAAAACTTAATTAGAAACAGCTTTACAATATACACACAAAATAATAAATATCATATGCTAAATTCCATATTAACAATTTTAAATGTAAATAAATACATCCCAACCTCCATAGGGGAAGACACCCACCTTGTGGCGTTCCGATCGACCCCCCCCCCCATCTGTTCCAAGCCCTGATGATGGCTTTAACAGGAGTCGCCTTCTTGCCCTCTAATCAATTACATATCACAGTCATCAGTCTGGCCTCATTTGGGATGCCATCGATGCAAATGCCTTAGCAGACATTTACATCACTGATTATTAACTCAGCCTTTGTCTTCACTGTAGGCTTCTTTTGGACAACTTCTCTCTTCTGTCCAACTCGTTGCCCTCTGACTAGCTAACTGAGTTTGTGGAAGCACAAACCCCATGCCTGGTTCTCTATAACATACAAGCTGTTCGTGACTGTAAATGTCTCATTCAGTATCAGTAATTACAATAAACAAGCACACCAGGAAATTGTTGATCGCAACAACAACAATTTACACCTAGTCCCTAATTGATTGTAGTTGATCACATTAAACTTTAAATTAAATTTAGCCAATTTAACTCATCACCGCATGACAATTACTTCATCACCAAAATCTGCGCTCGTCAAGACGGACCTACACCTCATGGCTGCATGGACTCATAAATAGATACAATATAAGTAAATCATATATGTGAAAATAATAAATAAATAATAATTTAGTCTCTTGTAGGATCAAACTTTCAGACTGTTGGGATCAGTATGTTGTATTTAACATAAATGATTCAATGAAGAATAAATAAATAAATAAATTTTTTTAATCTGATTGGTACATAATAAACTGCAAAAATCACATTAATGGTTAAATGTGCTACATTATAAATAAAAAAAATGTGATGAAATCTTTATCAGAGCAGGATCACAATTTGTATAATTAATTATAAGATTAGAATAATACAATTAAAGTTCATATTATTTATTTAAAACATAAACACATAAAAAAAATGTTAAGGAAAATAAATGAAGATACTAAATATAAATAAAAAGTAAAAATAATCCACAATTGAGAAAGCTTTATGAGAATTCTTTTTGCACATATTCAGTGCATACTGAAGATGCAGAAAATTCAAAATCATTTTAAAAAAAAATTTTTTATTAATATTACTTAAAAATACATCATCAGAGTTGCTCTTGTTTCTGTAAAAGAAATATTTTTAATTGTATCTTTTTACTTCTAATGATTTTTTAAAATATTTCAGTAATTTATTAGATATGGTTGTGAAAAAATATCCAGTCATCATATTCTGAATGTTGTTTTGAATTATGAGAAAAGGATTGTGTTGTTTGGAATACATATTATTTTTAGTAAAGACTGCACATTTATAAATGGGGATAAACTTTTTAAATACTGGGATACATGATTCTTATTTAGTGATGTCAAACAATGGGATGACAGCCCATTTTTATCTTGAAAATTAATTCTCACTTTTTTTGGGAGTCTCAATAGGTGATATTAAGCATAATTAATATTTAATAACAATGGTAAGCTTAGCATTTTATTAAGAATTTCAAAGAAAAACAGTAAGGTTTTACATTGTTATAAATGAGATTGATTCGATTATTCCAAAAAGAATTTGTCATCTAATAAAACAGCCAGAAATGGTACAATATGGATAACAGAAATACTATCATTATTATTGGCAATTTTATCTAAGCAATCAACAATGTTACATCTACTTGAAGATTTTTTTTAGTATAACATATAAAATAGTCGTAACATATAAGTATTCAAAATATTCAGTACGTTTTATCGAGAATCCAATATGAATCCTGGTCAGGCATGGCATTTTTCACAAACGCTACAATTCGTTCATCTCATCCTCTGAAGATATAACCTAATGGTGGTTCCGGAGGTAAAAAAAAAAAAAAAAAAAAAAAAAAAAAATGTTTTATCTAAATTTAATGTCAGACAGTTACATCTAACGAATAATTTTTTAAACTGCTAGCATAGAACTTTTAAATAATTATCTTCAAATTTGAACATAGTCATATCATCTGCCAAAAGATAAAAATAAATGATTCTAGATTTTTAGGTAGGTCATTAATAAACAATGAGAAAAAGGGGTCAAGGGTGCTTCCCTGTGGAAAAAAATAACTGTAAACAATCATTATTGAAAGTTATAGGAACTTATTTTTCTTTGTAATGGTTGTAATATTTTCATTGAAGATCTATGCAAGTCAAAGTTGCAAACAAACATTAGATTGCAATGAGTAAAATGTATTCACTGCTGAAAAATTTTACAGAGTCCTTTAATATTCTTTAGGTGAAAGAGGGATTTCTTGACCTGGCTTAAAAGCTTTGCAAAACGTTTGGTTGTAACATACATATTGTATGTAATATATTATAAAAAAGGAAAAAAATTGTAATGATCAACGTATCTTAAAAATTAATGGGCTCCAATTATTCTAAATATCAATATGGTCATTTATTTTTATAAAAATTAATCATCCTGAAAAATGTCACAAGTTTTATTGTATGATGATCATATTAAATTCACAAAGGCGATGGTGAAGGCTAACGTTTAACCCTATCCCTGTTGTACTATACTTGAAGGTATTGGTATGTGGTACAAAGCATGAAGTATGCTTATGCATGTCAAAGTAAACCACTGAGGCATGCTATCTTACCAAGTGACCCGAGACTGTATCAATAGAATATCATTAATCAACCATAGAGAAGCTTTAACTGTATGTTCAGCAATTTATATGTAACATTTCTTAGAATGCTGAATAGAAATATTTGTGTATAACTTTAAAGTAATAAAAATTTATTATTAAAAATCGTGAATTTAAATCTGTATATAATTTGAAAAAACTTAACTCTATGTAATTTACTTTGAATATTACTGATAAATGTTTTGAAAATCTTTAATTTAGAAATTTAGTCTAGCAAATAGATAAATAAATAATATTGTCATATGTGGATGTACAATAACAGATCTTAGTCCAAAAATATTTGTTACAAACAAGAAAGCAGATACAACCATAAAAAAAGACTTTAGCATATCCTAAAAGGATTCTACATCACACAAAATTAGATCATAAAAAATGTTTTGGAATATGTTTTATAAAATATAACAGCCAGAGATTTCATCAAATATGATAATAACAATGAAATTTGAAAGCTGCATAATATACTTAAAACATGTGACAATATGGACATTTATGGTGGAACTATGAACCCGCCTAAAATTTGATCTGGCTTTAAAATTGAATGATTCAATTTATAAATTATAAAGATATTTTTGTAATATACCAGGGACTACAGATAATTGTTAACACGTTTAATTACTAAATTTTAACAAAGATTATTGTAAAATATAAGCAGTCATAAATTTTGGTAGATAATTAGCAGACTTAATCTATTTTCTTTGTTAACTAATTATGAATCACATAATGAAGTGAAATTGGTTGAGGTAAAGCGCTCACATTTTGAATTAATACAAGCGCTACGATGTTAATTAAACTGATTGCATATAACAAAAGTGGTAATGTACTACAAGGCAATACAATTATTAATAAAACAAGCATTTTAAATACAAACAACAAAAGATATCCAGTTTTAATTTTCCGCAATAATTTGTTCAATATATATATTTTTCTAGCGAGTTTCAATTAAAAATTTAATTTATTTCCCACAGTAATGAGTTATTATCAATTCTACTACGGTAATTAATTACTTAATTTTATAGAAGTATCGGTGTAATTGTCTGCTTAGTCAGAGACTATTTTGCCGGCCTCCGTAGCCGAGTGGTAGCATCTCGGCTTTTCATCCAGAGGTCCTGGGTTTGAATCCCGGTCAGGCATGGCATTTTTTATACACGCTACAATTCGTTCATCTCATCCTCTGAAGATATAACCTAACGGTGATTCCGAAGGTGAAACAAAAAAAAAAAAAAAAAAAAAAAAAATAGTCAGAGCAGAGTAAAATTTTTCTACCAATCATGTAAATGTACAGATTATATTGGAAGTAGTGGGGGTATCGAGAGTATCTCAAATCCTAAAGGGCAGATAGCAGATATGTAACTTGAGAACAATGGTCCCCAGGCAGACATAAGATGGCAAGAAATCAGCTTTTTCCATGTATCTCAAAGAATATGCATTTATGAAAAAATGTTACAACAAATTTTGTTTGTCTTTCTAAGCTCTACAATTTTTCCTTTAACACTTTTTTTTCGTGAAGTCAATAGTTTTTGCAAAAAATGAAAAAACAAAAAATAGTAATTTTTTTGTCTTCAATTTCCAAAAAAGTTCATTTTTCCAACAAGTATCCATCGCAAGTGTCTGCTAATTTGTGTGGTTACATATGGTTTCCTGATACCAAATCTTGATGGGAAGACAAGTGTTGGGGATCAAGGGTAAATGGGTAGGGGGGCTGATATTTTGACAAAAATCAATTTTTTCCATATATCTTCAGGAATATATGTTAGATAAAAAAAAAAAGTTTAATATCAATAAAAACTGCTGTAGACAGAACAAAGTAAAACAACTGTACATAAAATTGATTTTAATTCACAATTCTGATTACAAATTCATACATTTTATTTTTACTTCTCTCTTGAAATTGGTTTTAAATAACTAAGATCCGATAATATGAACATACCAATCGATGATGGTTAGCATTATAAACTGATTTTGGTAAATCAGTACATAATTAAGCATTAAAAATTAAAATGATTGTATGTACACAAATTTTCATCATTATACTAGAAACTTTGGATATTAAAATTATTATCATACAATAACACTTATTTATGTGAATTAGTGATTAACAATTGTAAATGAAGTTCAATTTGATTTCCTGAGTTTATTTCACCAAAAGGGTTTTATTATTGATATTATGAATTTTTTTGAGCATTTTTTTTATATTAAAGGAAGGTGTCTTGCATAATTAAATTTACTTTTCAATGTAATATTTGAACTAAGTTTCATTGTCAATAAAAGGGGAAAAAATTATTATTTTTATGCATTTTTCTCATTTTTTACAAAAACTATTGATTTCACAAAAAAAGTGCTAAAGTAAAATTTTTAGGACTTGAAAAGACAAAAAACTGCTCTAAAAGATTTTTCATAGAGTTTATTTCTTGAGATATACAAAAAAGAACTGATTTCTTGAGACTTTACCCCTCCCCTGGTGTTTCTTAGTCCTTTCCTACATGCCTGTCCTTCAAGACTTACTATCAGGTAATCCCATAGGACCTCCACGCAGGCATTTCCAAAAGAAAAGTTTTGAAAAAATGGGATTTTTCTGGAAATAAAAGGTAAAAAATTATTATTTCTTTATGCTTTTTTTTTTTTAATTTTTTTGTAAAAACTACTAATTTCTCAAACAAATTGTTAAAGAAAAGAATTGCAGAGCTTAGAACAGCAAAAAAATTTCTGGTAAATGGTTTTTTATACTATGTTTATTTCTCAAGATATATGGAAAAAACTTATTTTTTACCTAACTTCATTCCTGTCCAGGGGCCTTTGGAACCCAATTATGTGTCTGCCCATTGGTATTTGCGATACTCTCAGCACTCCCCACCATTTCCACTATAGTATGTCCATTTATACAACTGTGGAAAAATCGTACCCAGCTCTATGTCGTACAATATACAACTGAACAATAGATCTTACGCGGTACTCACTAAACATTATTGCTGGTACTTTTTCATTATTCCGATTAAAATTTATTAAATTAGAGGAATTTTTGTAAACAAACGACTTTTTATAATAAAAATATTTCAACATCACTCAGAAGATTTAATTTATATTTATACCAGTCTATAAAAAAAATTCACCAATAATCAACGCTATAATTTAAAGGTAACTAAATACATAGCTTTTAAAATTCTACTGCACCTTTATTTATTAATTCTACTACACAGTTCTGAGGAACTACAAAAAATTATTTGGTTCTTGTTCAATAAAGGAAAATTTACAAGGAAAAACCGTTTGAATGATAATTATTTTTTATTAAAAATATTAATATTCCGAATTCTATTAATTTTTAAAATGAAAGATAATTAATCAACCCGGCAAAGATCTGGCCTTACAATTGAATCAAAATAAAATTCTGATTCTAAATTTGAAGCATCCAATCCAGTCATATTGTTTGCGCCAATATGATTTCTTTCAAAACTATTTTTAAGAAAGCTCTCCTGGCGAATTTGACTGCGAAGATGCGACTTCTGTAGAAATTACGAAGGGAGCAAGATGTGGAGATAACGGGTGAGTAACTCTGTATTTTGTAATGCAGCTAGGAAAGTTTAGCTTATTCCACCACCGTTGCAAATTTCGTTGAGTTTAGATATTTATTTTACTGCTCAAAAGAAGAGGATACTTGTTAAAACTCTCGCTTTGGAAACACGGCAGAATGAGTATAATATTTCACTTAAGGCAAAATCTTTATAAATTCATATCGGGGTAGGAAGGGTGATATCCCAGTAAAATCTAGTAACAGCGATGGATTTAAGGCTGTGTTCTTCTTTCTGCGACTTCTTTCAGGGTGTGTTCAATAACAAAAATTTTGCCCACAATGTGAAGAGAACTTGCATAACGGTAGATGAATTTTGTAAACGGACAGTCCAGTCAAATGAACACAGGACGTTTCATTGGCCTGCTCAGACGTATCATTGTTTCGCGGATGTTTCATTAGATGCATGGAGGGGGTGGGGATTGGGGAGAAAGCTAGAGACCCTAACACTCCGAAACTTCAAGCCCAAGTGGGAAAAAATAGCGTCATATTAATGCCCAGATATGGCACTAGCTATACTGTCAGACTGTATGGAAGTTCCTTGATGATGTCAAATAACATCGATGAAGTCAACAGTCACGGTATAAAGGTTATCCAACCACCATTAAATTACATGCCTCTGCATGTAATCCTCTGATTGTAACGGTGTAAAGATGGTGACTAATTAGCATAAATGGTCGTACTATTAAGAGGGTTCGATAGTCGCAAACCGGCCTGGACGCTTAAAAAGGGAATTTGTCATAAGAATTATACTTTTAATGTAATCAAGTTTATTTTAAAACTATTCGGGCAATTTTAGTTTGGTAGACTAACGCGCGGGTGGAAGATGCACGCTTGACTAGGGGCTGCATAGTGGATCAGGGTCGCTAAAATGTGGCCAAACCATGAAATTATTATCCGATGAAGTAAAATTTGTTGTATATATATAATTTGATCTCAAAATTATATATATATATATAATTTGATTACGAATTTGATGTCAAAATTTGTGAAAAGTTAACTTTCAATACTATTTGCGAATACTGTAAACTTTGAATACTATAAATGAAGATAGATATTTATGTACACAGTTACGGATCCCACATTTGTAATAAATTGTATAGTTTGCTAAAACTATTTATATATCGTAAAATTTTGCAATACAATGAAATGGAAATTTTCATGTCAAAAGAAGTATTTATCCAAGTTTTTTGTGTTACGAAATAAACATCAACAGGTTTAGAAAATTAACCACAATGAGAAATTTATTCGTTTACTTTTTATGATAATATTACTGAATGAAAAATTTCATGTCAAAGTGGATATTTATTAAATTTCGTTATATTGCTAAGAGTACAATCTTAACATGTGTAGGTATCACTTACTCCAAAAAGTCTCTTCTTTTTTTCATTTCCATAAAATGTTAAAAATAAAAACTTTTAAGTTAGGTTGACGCACGCAGCTAACGCACTTATTAGCTTTGCAAAAATTTAATCGTACGACAATACGTTTGAAAAGTTTTTATCTCCATAAAATACATTTAAAAGTGGCCCCCTGGCAACACACCCACGCACGCGCGCCCACACACACACACACACACACACACACACACACACACACACACACACACACTAAAATTACACATGTTGTTCATCATGGAAATATGGATAAATATCGCACCTTCGTCAATCTGCAGCCTAAATAGATTGTGAGTTTATTTGACCCTCAAGTTTACATTCTTGATGTTCAGTGTCTATATTCGGCGAAATAAACACGACTTGAGCTTCAGTAATAAGTAGCAAAGATTTCGTTTAAATAGAGTTCTCAAACTTATGAATAATGGATCAGACTGGACGAGTAGCCTCAAATAAACATCCTCCAAAGTTTCCTCCCGAGAACATCTTTTTGATAAGCTTCACGAAACACCTTCAAGTATTTATTCGATGCTTCTTCTGATAATTGCCCGATAAGTAGAACCTCCTTATCAATAAATATCCTTGCCGTATATTAATACTTTGCGCACTAAAGTAGACATATGGTACCAATTATACAATTCTACGTACATCAGTGCTGTTGCAATTGCATATTTCTGAAACTTTACAGTATCCATTTCATTCCCACATAATAAGGTCTTTAATATGATATGAAATCGTTGAAGCAATTTCTCATCAATGCCTGTTATCGATGCGGTTTTGGCTGGATTTTCAAAAATTCTAAAGCGGTGCTACGGTGTTACCACTGTTCCTATTCCCTGATCCTTGCCTTACCTACTAAAAAATATTTTTTAGGGGTTTCATTGTTGATTGTGTAAGTATTTTACAAAAGATCACAACTTTGATTAAACTTCAAAAGAGAAAACTTTAAAACAATTTTTTTTAAAAATAAACATATGATAATGGGCATATTTCATAATAACCGACAGGAAATAAAATCAGCCGTATGAATTAAATAAAAAATTCAGTATGTATGTATATGTATATATATATACCTAAATTACCTATATTAATAATAGGATATAGTTTTTACTCAGTAAAATATATTGGTTTTTATAATATAATATGTGCATGCATAAACCCATTTATCTTTTCAAATAGAATGTAAAGAATAACGAATACATTAAAAATTCAACTTTTAATAATTTTTACCTCACTATTTATAAATATATTTCATCTATTTAAGACAAAACTCTACCGGAATGAAATATTTTACGAAAACGTCTAAACCTTTCTTTCATAAAATGTTTTAATTAAAACGTATTTAAAACAACATAAATCTTTACAGTTAACAAGTTTTATTTATTTTAATTAAAAAGAAATACGCTACTCGTTTTTCACGCAAGCAATTTTTATATCTAAATAAGTAATAAATTTTACAACGAAGCGGGAAAGGGAATTAAATATTAATTATGGTGTAATGTCTTTATCAGTGAATCGTTTGTATTTTTACATATAAGTAAACAGTAGCAAAGATTTTTTTATAATTATTATTATAATATGAACGAAATTTATCTAAAACTTCTGGATTTTTATTTTCTTAAAAAGGAAGTACTGTAAACGTTTCGATTTTAAGATTTCAACGGAGATATCCATTTTGATAATCCATGAATCCATTTCGACTAGTATCGGCGTGACGTTTGAACGTAAGTACATATATACATAAGTACATTGTTACTGTTCAGATCTACAATACGCTTCTTTTGGAAAAAGAATAAATAGAAAAAACGTCACAGGCATTTAAAAATCTGTTTAATCGATCATCGACTGTTATTTTTTTTCACAGTTGTCTACATTTTTACTTTTTTGAAAATCATATAAAAATCTTAATTTTTATTTTCATGAGAATAAAAATAGACCTGAAAACGACAGTAGAATACCGTTTTACATATTTTATTTAGAAAAGCTAATGACCATCTAATGGCGAAATTAATTTTTTATGAATTTTTTTTTTACAACAAAGTAGTAACGGTAAAAATTGCCCGCCAAATTTAATGGCATTTAAATTATTATTACAATATTTATGTAATTTAATGCCGGTCACCATATCAGAGTAGTAGAGGTTCTGTTTTTCATCCGGAAGATACTGGGTTTCAACAGCGGTCAGCTATAAATTAAATTTCTGTAAAGTGAAATTTAGAGAATAATAATAATAATAATTAGTTCATCAATAAAATATTTTTCAAACAAAATTTTATGTTAAAAAAATAATTATGCAGGTTAATAATTACTGAAGAAACTTCATGCGAGATATATTTAATTAGATGGCGTAAGACAAGATAGTTAATGTGTTCAGTCTTTTTAATTCTAGGTTAATTTTTTATTCGGAAAATATTATTAAATAATTGTTTGTGGGTATACGACTACTACTACTTTGTTCCATTTAAAATAATAAATAAAACAGAGAATTTTAGAGGGACTTGAAATAAACAGAGATTAGCGAGGACTGTATTAACTTTAATCCATGATAAAACAAGTTAAGTATAAACAATCGCAAATATAAAAAAAAAAATTAATAACAAAAAAAAATTACAAATAAAAACAAGCATTCCCACAGAGAATGCATATTCCCATTTAAGAGAATTATGCTATAATGAATAATAAAGAACGTTAAATAAGTGAGTCGAGTTTGAAAATATGTATATACATGTATATATTATACAGGGAAAAACAATTAAACATAGAAATAAAAAAATATTTAAATACATTTTTTTTTCCAAGTATAAAATAAATGCCGGCCTCCGTGGCGCTAGTGATAGCGTGTCAGACTTTCATTCGGAGGTCCCGGGTTCGAATCCCGGTCAGGCATGGCATTTTTCACACATGCTACAATTCATTCATCTCATCCCTCTGAAGATATACTTAAATGTAGTTCCGGAGGTTAAACAAAAAAAAAAATAAATAAATAACTCCGCTAAATAAATGTCTTTCATTACAGAAAAATCACAAGTCAATTTAATTTCACGAAAGTTAACCCGTTTCCACAAAAATACAGAGTTAGCGTTTTAGAGAAAGGAATAATATGCTGATTAAAGTCCTAATGAAACTGGAAAATACCAGTTTAAAATAATTAGCTTTAGTCATTTACAAAATTTCATCCCTTTTTTTACCTCCGGGACTACCATGCTTCAGAGGAAGTGAGATGAATGATTTGTAGTATGTGAAAATGCCATGTCTGACCGGGATATAAAATTTCATCCTATCGTAGGTGTAGATAACTATGTTATCTACATCTATAACTCAGAATTATCTTAATTAAATCTGTAACATACTATGAAAAAAAAATTCTATTAAGTTTTGTTCCTTTCATGCAACAAAATTCAAATGAAAAATTTATTTTTTAACGTATAAAAATCATTTACAGTTATAAATAATACCTGAGATTTATTTTCAAACAAATTCCTTTACATAAAAATACAATGAAGCGTTTAATGAAAAAAACTGGAACGCTACCTTGAATTATGGAAATTGTAAATTGTGAAAAATAAATCAAAGGGATCTTCCTATTTCCTATAGTTTCTTTTCAGACATAAGAGTATATGTCTACAAGGTAATCATTTGCATACAAAAAATATCTATATCCCGCGAGAAAATATAATTTCGGAAAACATAATAACAAGAGAAATGAAATATTTATAATATAAAGTTTAAATCGCCGAATGAATTTTAAATAATGTAAAAATACAAACTCTTCGTTAAAAAAAATTAATAAATAAAAAAAAAAATATTTGTTGAATTTACTGAAATTAATTTTTACTTAAACCGATTAATCAAATACGTTAGAAAAACAAAAATTAAAATACTATTTTGACTTTCACAAATTTTGTAAATTATTTGATACGGGAATCGTTTAAAATTCCAATATAAAAACATCTGATGCAGCCAACACCACATGACTTCCCCCCCGATACAATTCTATCTAGTAAAACTGTTAAGTTGTAAAATCTCATCTCTATAACGGAAATACGTTGTATAGAATTTTGGACTATTCAATAATAAATGAAAACATTAAAAAAAATCTAAGTATATAAAAAGCTAAAATATTGACGACATAAAATATCCGGCAACCGAAAAAAAATCAATTATTAAATCGTAAACTTATGGGCAACTTACAAAAAGAACTACAGTAGGTGTACATTGAAGTGAAATAATAAAAAAAAAAAAAAAAATTTAAAACATTAAAAAAAAGGTTTAACTTAATCAGATTGCGATTTCGCTTTTAAACAAATATTATCAGATGTAAGGAAAGTAATTTAAAATACAAATGTATGTATGTATATATTTTAAATTCTATAATCGTAACGGTTATAAGCGACCTGATATGTATCACAAATCCTCTCGAATATAATATTAAAATATTGAAGAATAATAAGCATCTCGTGCCAGTCTTACTAGGTAAAGTGTGGAGTAAAGAGGTTCTCGTTGCCTTCGTCACTAAGCCAAATATACGTCTGTATATCAGTATACATCAGTCTATCGAAATATAACCAATATTCAGCTCTACAAGCATTACCTTTATTTTGTTCATTACAATAACTGAGTGTATGTATACATCATTACTCTCAGTGAAATTAACTTCTGCTCGGGACCTCATTTACTTAAAATCCTTCATAGAATTATATTCACAAGAAGCTTTGGTTTCAGGTAGTCTTACGAAATGAATTGATGTATTCTTTTCTATGGTGAAACAATAAGTATATCGCTCAGCAAGAGATAAATGTGTATAAAAATAATTTCAATAAGATACTTAAAAAACTATTTAATGTGTCATTCTAGGTGTTCTTGATTTTGGTAGATTTTCTAGTTAGATTTAGTCTGTACCCTTCCTCTGTTACCTTTGGATCATGGATATTTCTTAGTAAGCCTCTTTTGATCTTAAGCAATTTTTCGAGTTTTATGTAATTTTTTAGTGCTATAAAAGATTACTGGTCTTACTATTGTCGTACAATGACTTAATTTTGCAAAATTGGAGCGATTCTTCTTATTTTAAATGCCTTTGGTAATAAATCTAAGTTTATCCAGTTTTAATAATCTACTTTCAACTGATGCTTTATCTATTCCTGTTCTGCTTATAATCTCTGCTAGGTAATGAAACTGGTTAATGACATTAACCAGTCTATTAATCAGTCTTGTAGACATTAACCAGTCTACAAGGTAATTAATTATCTGCATACAAAAAATATCTATATTCTAAGAGAAAATATAATCCCGGAAAACATAATAACAAGAGAAATGAAATATTTATAATATAATGTTAATATACAAGGTATACTCTGTATTTAGTCCGTATTATTATCTTTGTGTAAATGATTTGATGTCGTTTGATTTTCGTTTTGGTAAACCCAAAAATTATAATCTTGGTAATAGCTTTTTGGTCTATTTCTTTTAACTTTTCTATTTGTTCTACTGTGTCTTTCTTCAATTCAGCTAAAAGAGCCAGGTCATCAGTAAAGGTTGGGGATCTAATTTTGACGTTTCGATTTTTGGATCCGATTTTCGCACCTACAGATTGTTCATCTACCAAAAGATTTTCATTACTTTGTCTAAGACTTAGTTTAACAGGATCGGTGATCATCTTGTTTCAACTCTATTTTGACTAGTAAAGGTTCGCTTATTTCTGCCATAAGTTAAACTTATAGCATTATGAGTTTAATGAAATCCAACGTTCTCTGGTCAATCCCGAATTTTCTCAAAGTTTGAAAAAGAGTCTTTCTGTTCACGGAATCATAAGTTTACTGAAAGTCAATGCAAAGATATGAAGCCAGGTTTGCTCCTGGATTCGTAATATCTTAAATTCAAATTTGAATTTGTTCTGGACATGATCTCCCTTTCGAAAGCATCCTTAATTTTTTAAAATTATTACATAAAAAAAATTTAAAAAAATTTATACAGCTGGAAAAATTTATATTAGTCCGAAGGTAACGTAAACGCAAAAACTAAACTCCATATTTTTTACAAGAACTGCATATTTTCGTTAGATTTCTTACTGAAAAAAATCGAGTGACGAATAAATGTAATGCCATTATTTCATTTTACTGCATATAAAGTTTATCACTTCTACATTTAACGTCAATAGTTATGGCAGCGGTTGTTAGTGGTTACACGATGACCTTTAATATTTCAACTATTTATTCTACGACTTTAACTACTTTATTCTGTCATTATCAAGGTCCCAACATACTTTCGGAAATCGAAGAGAAATAAAATAAATATAAATAATAATAAAAAATTGACCGCAACGGGAAACCCAAGTAAACATACAGCGCGGGCGATGACGCAACGGGGATGCTAGTTCATATATAATTAAATAGCGGCGGTTTAATTAAATTAAATATTTTGTTTGTTATAGGAAGTTAATTTATTAATTGCCATAGTACATGATGGAGAATGCTTTCGATTGTTTATCAAGGGATCGGGCAGACAATAATTTTGCTGAACTGAAGATAATAACAATACGAGTGTAATAAATGCTGTGGTATTCTCGACCGTTATTTGCCGTTGTTATCAGCTCCAACAGACCGAATACGCTTTCGTAATTTTGTAATACCGTCATTGTACTAAGTATTAATTTCCCATATTTTATTTCTAGTTTTCCATTTTAATAGTACATATAACCTAACAATAATTTTGAACGTACCAGTATTTAAAAATATAACGGTCTATAAATAGTTATTAAATAATTATTATTGCATAAAATCACGAAAACTATTGACTGAGGAAACTTAAAACCGAACCGCTATAGATTAAACATAGTTACGACATTAACATTTTATGAATGAAATGGAAAAAAAGGAAACCTTAAATTAAATTCTTTATTTACATTAGCAAAAGTTTAAATATTTACCATATTTTTACAAAAGATGTTCGATGTGAGCCCCTGCGCAACGATGCACTTTTATGTTCGAGTGTTCATATTTAGTAACCTGACGCAAAATGTTGTCACTGCCGTGGAATTCATGTTTAATGTTCTTCAGTTCATCGGTGGTGTGGTAATGTGTTTCATAAACTCAAATAGCCCCGAAAGAAAAAATCGCAAATAGAAAAATCTGGTGAACGCGGAGGCCATCGCCCTTTGTTAATAGTTTGTTCTTCTGTAAAAAGCCGTACAAAGACTTGTTAATGAATCGTTTGATCTATGATACGTTTCTCCATTTCTTATTGGAAGAACTTGCATTCTTATTCATTCTTATTCACGATGTATCAATTGAGCGTAAACTTCTGCGAAAATTACACCGTACACTTCTGTTTATACAGGTAATAAAAAAAATATTGGACCCGCAATACGATTACCAGAAACAGCATACCATACACCGATTACGTAACTTCTCATCGTGAAAAAGAGGCTCAAACATCAAGTAAGGATTTTCAGTCATTCTCATCTGACAAGAAATACAGGATGAGTATATCTTTCCATCGATAATGTTTTCGAAAGGCCATTCGTAGCAATTAAAACATTTCGATTTGGTATTTCAAGTTATTGTACAGTTCAAGTTATTGTACACTATACGATTTCAAATTTATTTCATAAAGAATCTTACGGCAAGACTGAGTATTTTACACAGTTTTGTTGAGATAACTTAGGTTTTTTCCCTCTGTAATGTACAGGACGACAACAACGACGCGGCACATGCAAATACAAACGACACGTGCAAATACAAACACGAAGGAACCGACGCAACTCGCGTGGAAGAACACGCCTGCTCGGAGGTCAAAAGAACCAATTGAGCGAGCATCATAAAGGAAAAAAATAAAAGAAACTGGAAGTTTGACTAAGAGTCACAAAAACAAAACGGGGAGATAGGGGTCAAAGACGACGCGTAGCGACGTGTAGGGCCAGGGAGGCAGCCCAATTTCCGAGGATGCCCGGGTCTGGAACACATGCAAGATTGTTCTGGATCGGGATACATCCGATTACGCATGGGGGCCCATCGAGGTGTGAGAGGGTCGCGCACGGGGGGGTGGATTATGCGAAATACATACTTAGCCCTCGGTAGGGACTAGCTGTAGGGCCGGTAAGAACAACTCACTGGAGGAGGGGCTCTTCAGCACCCCAGCAGAAGGGGGGTTAGGGGGGCTCGTTGAGACCGGGGAGACCCCGATGGGGGACCGGTACCGGGCCCAAGCCCGGTAGTAGTAGTTTAATCTAAGTTAGCAAGTAAACTTTAAGTAAACAAGTAGTAGTTTAATCTGCTACCATGGCATTCCGCAGCGGTTGATGATATGCCTCATTTAGTCGATTTTTTGTAATTATATAACTGAATGTTTTTAATCCGGTTATGGAACGGCCACTGTAATATCGTTACAGATGTTACAGTAATATTTGCTATGATCAGACCAATCTTTTGTAAATAAGTAGTCAATGGTTAAAAAAATAAAAAGTAGAATAAATTTTAAAGATGGTGGTTACCGGTGTTCTTTGGTAGTTGGGTCTCAATTAACCACACTTCTCAGGAGTGGTCGACCTGAGATTGTACAAGACTTCATTCACATTCATAACACATCATCCTCATTCATCCTCTGAAGTAATACCTTACGGTAGTTCCGGAGGCTAAACAGATAAATAGAGAGAGAATAATTTTAAAATACATTTATTTAATTACAAATCGAATATTGTTATACGAGAACGGTTATTATATGCTTTATTCTATTCGGATCGGATTATTTTTTTAATGTATTTGAGTATTCATAGAAGAAGTGTAATTTAGTTCTTTTGTGTTATATATAATTTAAAAACTAATGATTTGCTTGTGATAAGGAAATATCAAATTGATGATTGTAAATAGGTGACGGCTTGTTATGAGCCAATGTAATTTCGAAACTAGAAAAAGAACATAATAAAAATTAGCACTAAATTCGCATAAAAGAAAAATATTTTATAGTTAAGTGTGACAAAATTATTAAGTTGAATGTATAACAATAAATAAATTAAAGAAAAAAATGAGCAAAAACTGTAAAAGAAAGTTAAAAAGAAGAACGTTTTGTTCCACTTCAATAATAAAAAAGATATTTTAATTAGCACATCTTTCTTAATTTACACAATACCTTTATCTCTATTCTTTTTAAAATGCGTAAGAAACTTAATTTTATTAATTACGCAATAAGTAAAAAAAAAAAAAACAAAAAAAAAAAAATTAATTTCCTTCTTTAAAAATCCCAGACACCTGGTAATGAAGTTATAATTAACACTAAACAAATACCTTATATAAAACAAACAGTATATAGAAAATAAATTAATTAACAAAAAAGGTATCTTAATTAAAAAAAAGAAAAAATCTTCAATATTAACAGTTTTGAAGAATTACTATGTTAAGTTAATCGATAAAAAATAACTACATTCACAAAACATTTTGCAGTTAATTCATACCGAAAATAATGATATTATTTTCTTTTTGAAATATAAATATTTTTAATTTAATCTACTAATAACTTATAAAACTATGGGGAAAAAAATAATATATTGCAATAATATTCTGCAAATAGCAAAATGTCAGGGTAAAATCATATAATTTACAACAGAAAAACTGTATTGTAATTAATTTTCTTTTTAATAATTTAATATACGGTATAATTTAAAAAATAATTTACTTTTTGGAGTAGTAAAACATGTACATTATCACCGAGTTTAATGGAAAGAAAATTTTAATCCATTCTTTAATTTAAAAATGTCTAAAAAAAAGTAAATAAAATTCTGAATAAAAATTAGCTCCAGAATTATAGCCAAATAAACTTTTAATTAATGAAATATTTGGATCTTACAAGGGGAAGACATATCGGTTCGAATCCGACTTCATACACATATATTTTTTTAAAATTCAAATATATTCATTTATTAATAATTATTAACGTCTGATTAGTAAAACTGTTAATCAGTTACAAGTTTTACAATAAATAATAATAAAATAATAACAATATATATGAAAAATATAAGAAGTTATTAATGAAATAAAATTTTATGTACTTTTCATTTTTAAAAAAAAATGTGCATATATAATTTAAAAGGCGTACAAGGAAGTCATGTAGTGTCCATATCAGATATTTTCTTTATATTTACAAATTTTCTCTTACCATATTAAATAATATACGAACTACTATATATTTAAAGTAAAATCTTTATTTATGCATCTGAATACGAGAAAATGACGGATACTTTACGGATTGATCTTTTCTATTTTGTCTTACGATATTTAGTTCGGGAGTAGGAAAGTTATGATACACCTAAAAAGATTTTTCAAGCTACTAAAAGCTGTCGTCCGCACAATATTTGTATTGAGCTGGATTGAAGCTGTCGCAGAATTTTAAATAATGTGACCGTTAATACACACGTACTGAAATTGCTAATGTAAATTAAAAAATTTCATGCTAAATTCTCAAATGACAACAAAGCACGTGAAGATTTTCATGTGCACAAAACTACACCCTAAAAATTCTGATGTCAACATTAAATGTTGATGTAAATTAAAAAAAAATTAAATGATGTTTTAACACCATTTAATTTTTTTACATTAAATCTTCCTTTAAAAAAAAGTTTCCTTCAATCATAAAATAAATTCTAAGTTCGATCTTCAAAATAACTTTTTACAGAGTTTTTATACAAGATAGACGTTTGTATTTTCAAGATTTGTTACATTGATTTTAATATTAACGGAAATTAAATGTACCCTACAAATGATTATTAAGAATTTGTTAAGTTTATAACTTGTTACAGGGTGTAAATAAAGTATGGCAACATTTAAATGAACAACATCGTGGACACCGCGTGTCACGCTCGTTCGATATACAGAGTAGTTCCCCTGTTATCTGGATAAGCACATCGGAGAGAATTCGGCGTGCTCAGGAACCGCGTCCTCGCTGTAGCACGGCGTGCTCGCTACAGAACCGAATGTAACAATGTTGTGTTCTGCAGTATCCTTCTCCTCTTAATACTCACATTGTGCGGCGAATCTCAACATCCAGCCGCACAAGGTATGCTTTAATACACTGTGACCGGTGTTTTAAAGCAATTTCGTCGACTCGAACCCCAATAACTATGTTATCGGTCCAGCCATCTCTGGAGATCAGTTTGTAGATCAATCTGTCCCTCGTCAACTTATCCCATATCCGCAGGATTTATTTTTCGATATGAGATCATCACATTCCAAGCATCCAGGTACATCCATAGAAGTCAACTCAATAATTTAAACAGGTACGATTGCAAATCATTTTAAAGGGCATTGAAAAAAAAATTTGACGTAAAAAACTTCGAACTACGACAAACTTAACCTTAGGGCTTGGGAGTCTGTACCAAAAAAATAATTAGTTTGGAGAAATTAGAGTTTGCTTAATTTCATTTTTTTGCTATTTCATTTTTGAGAAAATATTTCAGAGATACTTGTAGCCACTTTTGAAACTAGCTGTTAAAACATTAAACGGTCGGTGTTTCTTTCATTAGGATTGTCGTACTTCAAGTTTATTTCGTCAGTTTTCTAAAAAAAGATGTTTCAAACACACCCTTTAAAATAATCTGCCATAATCTAACATGTTCAGTTAAACTTTTATGTTTCCTCATGAGGATCACTTCAATGTTAGGAACAGTGTGATCTCCTACCAAAAAAATAGACCGTTTAGATAGGAGCATCTGTTAAATTTCATTTTCCTATGTTTAACAATTGAAAAGTTATTTAAGGGTTCCCGTACTTCGTTAACAAGCTGTAAATATGAAGATCAAAATCAGATCTCTCTCATATTTGTGTATAATTCTCTTATGTGTGTGATATCATAATATAAACAAATACGGAAACGTTATCACCTAATCGTCACATATCCAGTTAAATGTGGGAATAAATATTGTTTTAAATTAAACCAAAACAGTTCTGTCTTGTGGCTTGATAGAGATGGATAAAGTTATTTTTTTAAGAATAAGTTTTTAGCAAAGATTTCAAACACATGAATATTTAACTTAGCCATGTAAGGCTAAGTTAAATATGTTTAATTTTCTAAACATGATTCATAATTATGGTCGCCGGATAATGATATTACAGTCCAGTTCTGTATGATTAAAACAGAAGAGGTTGTTATGTT